>VMDO01014245.1:0-55232 GCA_007922755.1 Pedetes capensis | reverse complement strand
GAACATTAGGTTTGTTTCCTAGGTCATTCTGTTATAACTGATTCTTCTTTTTATATTTGTATAAAATCTTTTTGTTCATATAGAGGCATTTATGTAGAACACACTCATAAAAATGAAATTACTCCATTAAATAGTATAACACTTTACCTAAAGTATTGAAAATGGCTAAATCTATTTCTAGAACAGCTAAGAGTATGAACTTACCTTCTTTTTTAAACATTTGATAACACTGATTTATCCTAGTTGTCTACTTATTGAAGATATGGTTGTATTTTTTAAATGTTTAATTCACTCTTGTTTGAGTGGATCTTAGTACTTTTTTATTTTCATTGGCTATTTTTATTTGTGTGTGAATTCCTTGCTTACATAATTTGCCATTTTAACAACTGGAAGTTTTTATGTCTTATTAATTTGCATATACTCTCTCCGTTATTCATTTCACAAAGATTTCCAACATCCAACATTTCTTCATTCTATATGTTATTTAAAAAAATGTATTTAAAAATAATTCTCAGAATTTGAACCAGTCAGGTATTTGCTTTATGTATGGTTTCCAAGTTTTGCAATATTTTAAAAAGCATTCCTTCCAATAAGCTTGTACACAGTGACTTAAAATTACTCAATAATATTCTAAATTTATAAATATACATTCCTCTCTTGTCTTTTTATTCTGGTCGAATGCCTTGCTTATTCCTGTTTCAATATAATAAAATTTAAATTATATTTAGTTTTAACTGTTTTGTTTTATTTAAAAGCAAAAAATTATATATTAGTTTAGAAATACATTAACAATAGCCAAGCACTGCAGTGCATACCTGTAATCCCAGACATTTGGGAAGCTAAATGAGGAGGACCATGAGTTGGAGGTTAGAGTCAGCCTGCACAAATTACCAAGACGTTGTCCCAAAATAAAAAATAAAAAAGGGCTGAAGGGGCAACTTAGTTGTAGAGCACTCACCTAGCATGTGCAAGACTATAGGTTCAGACTTTGTATACTGCAAACAAACAAATAAAAAGAAAATAAATAAATAAATAAAGGAAAAATGGAAGGAAGAAAAGAGAGAAAGCGCAATATGTACATTAAGATGGATAGAGACAGAGATCAGGGTGCTATAATTAAGTAAATCAAATGTGTAAATAAAAATTAACAATAAGTTGTCAATAGACTTGTGAGTCATAGATATTTAACTTATCAACAAGCTTTGATAGGATATAGATAAAACTTTTGCACTTTCCCTTTTAAATTCTATGTTAATGATTTTTTTTAATTACTAGAGGAACTACATAATGGTTGTTGTTGCTATTAGGTGTCATAGAGTCAAGTCCTACTCATAGCGACCCTACTTACAACAGAACAAAACACTCCCTGATTCTATTCCAGGCAGAAGATTTTTTTTATATTTGAGCCCATTGTTGTAGTCACTGTGTCATTCCTATTGAGGACTGTTGGAGTATAAATAAGAGTCATGAATTGGATATGAAACAAACAGAATTAATCACATTTTGTATAACTTTTCATTACAACTTATTGGAAATTAATGGATTCAACAACATCAGAAATGATTAAAAGATCAAAAAGGAAGACTGAACAAAATATAGTTGAAGGAATGATTGGAGAAAAACTTAAAATCTCATATTTACACCATCAGTGATTTAAGGATATTGGGTAAACTTCTTATATGTACATAGTATCATCAATCTCTAGTATTTTTAGTTGCTGTTGAATCAAGTTTGTGTTTTTTAAATTTCACTTTCCATTATTTGAGCAGGAAATGATAAAGCTGTGTGTTTCCATGATTATGTTCAAATGTTTAAGTTCTACAGATTCCATCATATTATACTCTCATTTGCATGCATCTGTTATTACCAATTTAAGCTTCATTTATCGCTTTTCTAGTCAGGTTCGAAACATTGATACTGTATGACTAATTAATGTTCAATCAACAAGCAGTTACTGAGTATCCACTTTGCTCTTTTTACAATGACTATTATATATTAAGTCTTTTTTTTTGTAAGAAAATTTTAAAAATCCCAATTTGTAAATCAGATAAAAGTGGATGGGTACACTCTGATAGGAGATGGATGAATCAGAATGCCCAAAAACTCATTCTTTTTTTTTTTTCCTTGTATAGACTCAACCACTAGGAGAAAATACCAGGAATTAACCATGCACTTCCTGGGAATTCTCATGAAACATCTCAAAAAAGGTACAAAATGGGAGACAGAAATTATAGAAAAGAAAGCAAAAAACCTTTTTGAATTCCCCAAAACACATTGATAACTGACCTAGATATCAGTAAGTTTTTTGAGTAAAAATCAATCTATTTTCTACACATAAAAAATTCACTTCCATTTTCTCAGTAATAATTGGAATACTTGCTAAATATTCAGACTTTTTATAACTAGACTTTGAATTTTAGGTGGTTGAGATTTTTGGGCTCTGTTCATTGCTTTATGGTAAAGTATTTTCTACCTTTGCATTCTACTTCAATTCCTTCTTTCACCTCTTCTGGAAGCCTACATCAACTAAAGTTTCATGGTAGAAATCAAGACTTATTTATATGGCTTCACTTCTTGAGATCGATTCAGAGGAAGGAAGACCTAGTTAGTATCTTGTAAGCCTCCTAGTTCTGCCTTTAGGAGAGAAAGACTAATTTTAAGGCATTTAAGTTGTGTATCACTATTCTATTCAACAATGATGAATTTATTTCTTATGAACTATAAATTAAAAACTTTAATATATTCATTTCATTTCATATATCTAAACAATATGACTTTAGTTTCTCTCTCAAAAGAAAATTCATATTGAAATAGTCTTTATATATTTTGTTTTATTGTATCCCTCATAACTTCTTCAAATGAGCTAATTTCTAACTTGTTGTTGTGTTAGGTGTCGTGGAGTTGGGTGGGTCTGACTCATAAGGAATCAATAGAAGGAAACACTCCCTGAATCTGCACCAGTCACAACTATATTTTTTATGTTTAAGTCCATTGTTGCAAGCATTGTGTTAATCCGTCTAGTTGAAGGTCTTCCTTTATTCCATTGACCTGCCACTCTCCCAAATATGCCATCCTTCTCCAGAGATTGATCCCTCCTGACTACATGTCCAAAATATGTAAGACACAGTCTAGCCATCCTTGCTTCCAAGGAGAACTGGTTGCACTTCTTCTAGGACAGATCTGATGGTTCTTTTGGCAGTCCATGGTATATTCAATATTCACCTCCAGCAGCATAAGTCAAAGGCATCAATTCTTTTCCTGTCTCTCTTACTCAATGCCCAGCTTTTACAACCATACGATGTGACAGAAATACCATGGCATGAGTAAGGAACACTTTTGCCTTCAATGTGACATCTTTACTATTTAACACTTTAAAGTGGCCTTTTGCAACAGCTTTTCCCATTGCAATGCATCTTTTGTTTTCTTAACTGCTGCTGCCATAGGTGTTGATTATATAAACAAGTAAAGAGAAATCTTGGACAAGCCAAACGTTTTTCCACTTATCGTGGAGTTACTTACTGATCTCATGAAGATTTTTGTTTTGTTGATGTTGAAGCATAATCCATAGTGTTGGCTATGTTCTTTGATCTTCATCAGTAAATGTTTTGAATTCTCTTAGCTTTCAGCAAGCAGAGTTGTGTCATTTGTGTAATGCAGATTTCTAAGACTGAATAAATCTCCTGTGTTTATGACATATCATTTTCCCCAAACAATCCATTTGGGATGACCAGCAAAGTAAAAATTGTGATCATAATTAGTTTGCATATATCAATATCAAATATTGATTACAAAAGGCTAAATTTAATCATAGGAAAATTTGGTGGTAGGACAGTGAACATTCTTATTATAATTATATAGTACAGTATATAAAATGAATAAAATTAAGAAGGGAAATATAGGAGTTGAAAATCACTTGTGAGGACACTTCCACCAAGGTATAATCTGAATTGTGTATTAAGGACCACAATAATTTAGTTCATGAGTAATTAACTATAAATGAGAGATGCAGGTAGATGATAATAGGAACAAATATGCAGGTATCATAGACATTCAAGAAGATATTTAATTCAATTTTTATATTTTATTAATTTATAAACTAGAAATGTTATAGCAATTATTTTGAAAAGTTCTAACTCCATCAGTTGCGTAAAAATGGGAAAAACTTTGTTCCATCAAGATTAAAAAATGGTTATATTTTGAAAGAAATATGAGACAGTGCAAAGTATGTGATGGTTTATTTCTGATCTACTTGAATTTAAATTATTTTCTCATAGTTTGCTAGCTGCCTTGGGCAGGATCTCTTTTATTTTTAACTTTACTTAGTCCCAGTTATCTTTTTTTGAATAATGTATGTTCAATAGGCCATAAAATGATTACAGTGACTAAGAGAAATAATTTCAAGTGCGTGATATAGTACAGAAAGTAGATGTTAATTTATTCATTGTCATTTTTATGTAAATAATACTTTAAATTAATAATTGTATTCTAACTCAGTAAGCATGAAAAAAATCTGGCAAAGTTCAAGTTGAATGTCCTGTGAGATATTATTAAAAGTAACTAGAAAAACTAAGAAGTATAACTTTCCGAATATGACTCTGGATTATGACATTAAATTCCTGATGATATGAGTTAAAACTGGTGACGATAGAATTATGATGTTGATCAACATGATGTTACGACATCAGCACTTCCATGTGTTAGGAAACACATGCAAAACTCTACATACTGAGTTATTTCATTTAAAATATAATGATGATACAGAATAGATTGCCAAAGCCCAGGAATAAAAACAAATACCATGATAGAGTTTCTGAAACAGGAGCAATGTGAAAGAGTAATATAGAGAATTAACAGATGCAGAGATAAACAGGAAACCTTGGAGATATTTAAACTTAATTTTCTGGCTTTGGTAACTATTTCCTAATGCACATTTTAACAAAACAAGTAAATTCTCAGGTATCATGAATGCATGAGCTATTTCCCCATGAGCTTTTAGTATATCACCTGGGAAATGCACAAATTATTTTAGACCATTTTGGCACCAAAGAAGACAGGCCTATACCAGACCAATATACCATTCCAAGACTCAGTACTCCCCTGTGGTATGTTTCAGCAAACCAGTGTATTTCATCTATAATGGTAAGGCATTAAACACCTGACAGTTGAGATCTATTGCCAAGAAAGTCAGTGATAAGCCATTCTAAGTGAGCTTGCTGTTTATGTTCTACAGTGTACAGACCTTACATCCCAAAGCCTTAATGCAATAGGGTAATAATGTACCAACTTTCACCAATGGAATGAAAAAATTTATGTAATACCACAGATCAAGATATAGAAAAATAAAACATTTTTATTTGAAATTAATGATGTAGATGCATAAATACACTTACTGTACTTTTCTTAGTTTTTTTGCTGTGCTGGATTTAATATAATTACATAAATTGAAGTCATTAGGAATGCAATGTGACATCTGGAATTTTTGTCATGGTAGAACCAATGAATATAAAGTATGCAAGGCATTATGAAATGCTTTTACTCTTATTGGTTTAATTTCTATGCTTGCATAATGAGGTCTGAAATCAATAAATAATACAGTAAAGTGTAAACATTATCCAATCATTGGCCCCAAATGAAAGATTGGCTCTCCTAGCATTGCTGAACTGGGTTGCTACTGCTCCTTTCTCTGGGAAAAAGAAAATGAATGCATAAAACTTTCATTTAAACAAAATCACATTAAAAGTTCATATATCAAATTGCAGTGGTGAGGAATATTGGGAAAATTTGGAACAAAATGGGGTGATGATGTGAGAACCCACTGGGGCCTCCTTAGATGTCTTCTAAATGCTATCCCTAGAAGTGGGTGCCACAGTTCTGAAAAAGGCACCAAATGGTGCTTGGGTTACATTGATTAGACTCAGTGCTCTGGGTTGGTGACTAGTGAATGTCAACTGTGGAAAACAGGGAGGTGAAGCAAAAGGAAAGAGATGCTCTTGTATATTTTTAGGCTATAAATTTTGCACTCAACTTCAGTGAGATTTACATAAATGACTTGTGTCACTGAAGAAACTGGAAGTTGCCATTGTCAGGTCTTAATACTGGGAGACAAAGACACTTGACTCTGAACCCCAATGACCTCTAGACAAGAGACAAAGAGACTTCTGGAGCAGACACATTGGCTTCATAAGGCTTTAAAATCAATAAATCTGGACCTGAACTTATTGTGATCCAACTGAAAATACTGCATTATTACACAGGCAATAATAGGCTAAATTCAGAGAAGTGAGCCAGGAGACCATGGGAAAGAAACAGAATAGAAAACAAAAAAGAAAAAAAAAAGAAAAAAATATCATAGACATAATAGTCCTGTTATAGCATCCAAAAGTAAGTCTGAATAACATAACCGATAGAGATGTAGTAGACAAGATTAGGAAAATCCTGTAAACAGAATAAAAATCTAGGACAATTATTTTGAAAATAGTAAATATGAACAATAGGCAAAAACTCTTTACTCAACAAACTTAGTATTCATGAAAGGCCAAGAGTCAGGTGCATTATTCAAAACATAAAGAAGGCTTTGATACTATATCCAAGGAAAACTGGTACACAACAAACAACAAAAAATGACCGCTAATTACAGAATTCCAGTAGATAAGAACAAAGAATCTCATGAATATTCAGTTATAAAAAATCCAAATCAATTAAAATGTATCCAAAGCTTTATTCAAGGCAAAATGGACACAACTGGGTAGGCCTTGGTTTGCTCTCTTTCAGGGATATTCAGACAATAATGTCTATCATAGTCAACGAGCATGAATGACTTAGGAAATGTCAAGATTTGGGTTGTGGAGTACAGATCACGAACAGTTTATCAAACATGCAAAATTCATACCACATGACTTCTATCTTGTTCTTGACAATAAAACAAACTAAAAACTTGAGGAAACATGAACTGAGTTTTGGAAATAGTAGTGAAAAGGTTTTCCAGGCAAAATGCTGGCTCTAATCCCAGCTACTTGGGAGGCTGAGGCAAGAGAATGTTTTGGGGTCAGGCATTTAAGACCAGCTTTGGCCACATAGGGAGATCCTATTTCAAAATAAATAAATGAATAAATAATAGCTAAGCATACAGTGAGGACATGGGAAGGTACACAACTCACTTGGGGATAAAAAATGCAACGCTTAGTTATCTAGCTCCAGTGGTTTGTACAATGGTATAAGCATGAAGTCAGGAAATTTAATTCCATAACATGTACTGGATTAGATAGTATCCTCTAAAATTAATATATATTTGGAACATCCAAATGTGACCTGTTTTTGAAATAGATTTGAAGCAGATGTAATTAGTTACAATGAAGTCATACTGGGTAGGCTGAACCCCTAATCTGATATAACTGGTGCCCCTCTGAGGAAGAGAAAAGGCACACTGATATACGGGGAGATGCTATGTGATGACATGACTAGACTTATGGCCTACAGTCCAAAGAACATCAAATATTGCTGGCAAACAACAGAATCTAAGGGAATGGAATGGGAGAGATTGTCTCTCAGAGACCTCCAGACAAAATTAGCCTTGAAATTACCTTGGTTTCTGACTTCTAGCATTCAAGACTATGGGACAATACATTTTTGCTCTTCTCAGCTGCCCACATTATGGTACTTGATTAGGGGCATCCCTAGGAAAACAATATGGTAAGTATGAGCCAACTTTCTATTGGAAAGCAGTCATAGACAATGTGAAATTAAATAGGTCTGATCCAACAAATATTTACAAAACCAGATTAACAGACCAAATGTGGTCCCATAGTTGTAGCTATGGTGTTGTTAGGTGATATTGAGTGGGATCCAATTCATCGCCACCCTATTTACATTAGAACAAAATAGTACCCCAGTACCCAATACTGTACTGCACATAGGATCTTTTTGAGCCCAATGTTGCAGACACTCTATTCTCATTTTGAAGCTGTGCCACATCAGCAAAAGGAGACCCCAGGGAGTTTACTCCATTCCCACCATTAAGGGTGACTCTACTTTGAGGAAGTAACTCTTTCCTAGTCCTTTATTGAATCCCTTACAACTTTGGGGGTTCATTTTCCAGCACTATATTTGATAGTACTTTTCTGCTACTCACAGGGTTTTCAATGGACACTTGTTCTGATAGGGGGATGCTGGGACCTTCTTCTTAGTCCATCATTGTCTGGAAGGTCAGCTGAAACCTGTCCACCATGGGTGGTCATATTGTTATCTGAAATACCAGTGGGCATAGCTTTCAGTATCACAGCAACACACAGGCCCCCACAGCAAGACAGGTATGTGAGACACCTGTAACTATGATATACATCATTCTCTACATCCCCCTCCTCTTCCTGTTTCCCCTCCTCTCTCCAGCTCCTTCTTCCTCTTAGACTTTTTAAAATCCCTTTTCCTATTCCCTTTTCCATCTCCATTTTGTTGTTGTATTTATTTTTATTATGTCCAGATTAACTACTTGGGCTGTGTACTTCTTGCAGAATGTTGATATCTGATAAGATTAGTATAATGCCAAATTTGTAACTGAGAGATATGCACTTGAGAAATGTACTTGAGAAAAAAGTCTTCTCCGTTTTTGAAATTACACTTTAGCCAGGTGCAGTGGTGGACATCTGTAATTCCAGGGATTCTGGAAATGGAGGCAGGAGGATCATGAGTTCAAGGTCAGAGGCAGCCTGATTAATATATCCAGACTGTGTCTTGAGATAAAAAATAAAAATGCAGCCAGGAGTGCAGCTTAGTGGTAGAGCAGTTACAAAGTATGGAGATCCTGGGCTTAAACACCCAGTACAATAAAAAAATAATTAATTAATTAAAGGCTTAGCCTTCCTTTTCTTGATTTCCTGAGTTTCATATTATTCACATGTATATATTATATATTTTCACAATCCTACCTTGTTAATTGTGGTGGGATTTAGCTCAGTTGGTAGAGCGCTGCACTGCAGTCTCTGTGGTCCTGAGTTCAATTCCCAGCACTGCAAAAATGGGAGAAGGACCTGGCAATCCACTCCCAAGGCAATCCCGAAACAGCCATTGAAAACCCTGTGAAGGTCGCTATGAGTCAGGTACCGACTCAACGGCACCTAACAACATCGAACCTTGTTAATTGGCCTGCAGCTATAGCCCTGTGGCATCCAATCCCGTCAGATCTCGGAAGCTAAGCAGGGTCGGGCCTGGTTAGTACCTGGATGGGAGACCGCCTGGGAACACCAGAAGCTGTAGGCTTGGGAGAAGAACCTGGCAACTCCCTCCCAAAAATCAATCTGCCATTGAAAATCCTATGAACAGCAGAGAAGCACTGACAATCCTGTTTCCCCTGTTGTACAGAGGGTCACTATGAGTTAGATACCAACCCGACGGTACCTAATAACAACAACAACAACACCTTGTTAATTATTACAGGCACCATTAGCAAATGACAATTGATAAAATATCCAGACCTTCCTAATAGAGGATTTATTAATTAACTTAACATTCAGAGCAATGTACTCAGAAAACCAGTATCATTGTTCCAATTTATACATAGTGAAATCAAATGAAATTTGAGAGACCAAATGAAATTCACATAAATACTTAGTTGATGGCCATTAATATGTCACAGGGCTTGCAGTAGAAAGATACTCTGACCCTCAGTTTCATCATTTTACCTCTGGCATCATGATATTACATACTTTCAAATAAATTTTAAATAAGCTATGAAATATTAAAATTTAATAATGTTTTATAAGAAATTAAGTTTAAATGCTCACAATTTTGTTCAGTGTCCTAAGGATAAAATATAGATATTTTCAGGTATTTCTTTGTCAGTGATCACTGGTGGCCCGGTTAAATCACTGTAACCCTTCTTAAGAGGAAGATTCTCAATTTGTAAAGTGAATAGCCATCTGCCTTTCTGCAGCATTTGTTCAAATTATGTTATCGTGGTGAGAATTTTTAAAGTAACATATGCAATTAATCACTGAGTATTTTAACTGCATCATTTTAGTCTTAAGTATTAACTATAAGAATATTTAAATAGTATGTATCATTTATACTGATATAAATGTTATATAGAAGGAAAATAACAGTGTGGCCCAGTAGAGCAAACCTGTAATACCAGTGACTCAGGAGGATTCAAGTTCAAGGCCAGAAGCAGCCTGCATAATTTAGCAAGACCCTCTCTCAAGACAATAATAATAATAATAATAATAATAATAATAATAATAATAACAACAACAGGGGTTGGGGTGCAGCTCAGCTGTAGGACACTTGCAAAGCATATTTGAGGCCCTGGGTTCAGCCACCCAGGACTCCAAGTAAGTAAATAAATATATGATTTTTTTTTAAATAAGAAAAATAAAGTACAAACTATATGTAATACATTGCAAGAAAAGCTATGTATGTACAATATACTTACCATAAAACAGAAAACAACATTCCAAGATAAAAACAAATAATATTTTAACAACTAAGTAATGGAGCTCCACAATTGTTGAACTATCAGCATTGCATTTGAATTGAGGATTTTTGGGAGGAGGGTGGACTAGCTGTGACTAGAAGATGGGAACCACCATCAGTAAATTGTCTCTGAACATTACTTTTTCTTGCAAATCTACTCAGATCAAATTCAATCTGTTTATAGAGCGTATAATTTCTGACTTAGATACATTTCTCAGGAAACTTAAGAAATTACTAATTTTAATGTATATAATCACTAACTTAAAATAGTCATTTTCCAGCCTGATGCAGTGACACATGCTTATAGTCCCAGAGACTCAGGAGGTGGAGGTAGGAGGATCACAGGTTCCAGGCCATAGGCAGCCTGAATAAGTTAGCCGCACCCTTTTTTAAAATACAAAATAAAAAATGGGCACGGGGGTGCAAAATAAATTCATCTTTCAACAAAGAATGATCTATTAATCTGCAAAACACATATGGCGAACGCTCATCCAATAGTATTTTTCCCCTTAATTTTATTTACCATTCTTGCTAAATTCTGTTCCTTTGGACATTTTTGCAGAAGTTGGCAAATCTCTACATCTTTGTTTCATGGTGAAAGTTTTATCTCTTTGTTCTAGAGCACAAAGAAATTTCAAACACTGTGTTTTATTCAGTTTTCAAAGTCCTAAACTTAGAATGTCTGAGATCTTTACTTTTTCTTCTTCTAGCAGTGGATAACAGTGGCACTCTTGGGAAGGAGACCTTGTCCCCTTGCTCCCCCACTGCACAGGCTTCTCCACTCCTCCCTCACCCCCAACTCTCTCCCCGAAACTGCTTTCCTTTTAGAGAATCTTACTTCCAAATGGGATTTCAGACTGACAGGAGGAAGAAGAAAAAAATTGCTTGCACTTGTTTCTCATTTCAAAGTCTTCCTTAGTGATGACTTTTCCTTTCTTAGAAAGAAGGAAATGGCAAGGGTAACATTTGCTACCACACGTCTGAAGGCATCCATTTCAATTAGGAGTGAATTTGATCCCTTTTTACTCTAGAACTAAATAATATTGGCTAGTGCTTGGCCTTTGTTCGTTCTTACTCATTAACATTTTAATATGAATTAACTTTAATTAGAAAAATAAATTATGTGTCAGTAACTCTGTACGAATATATAGCCTTGCATTTATGTTTAAGTTAGCATAAATTACATGTTCTCAGGGTCAGTGATATTTAGTAGGAGACTTGTGTTTTTTCCATGAAAAATACTTGTGTTTCTTTCTATGGTAAGAGGAGTCTTAACCCAGGGCCTCTTGCATACTTTGCAAGTGCTCTGTCCCTGAGCTGCAACTCCAGCCCCTTCTTAATTTTTTATCTTGAGACAAGTTCTTTCTAAATTATACAGGGAGTCTCTGGCATTTGACTGGATTCCTCCTGCCTCAGCCTCCTGTAGTCCTGGGATTATAGGAATGTGTCTTCATGCCTGGCCCATGATATCTTTTAATTATTTAACTCTGAGGAGCTGGGAAATCTCCATTGAAGGCCAGGTGGCCTCCCCATTCTCTTTATATGGTGAAGATATAGGACCTGGGGAGCCTCTCTCAGGCTTGTTTCTTGTGGCATGGATAGTTTTTGTGAAAATGAAATCTAGCATTTAAAGGAAGGCAAAAAATTTTTACATTTATAGGATTGAAGTATTTAAATAGAAATTTTGATGTTTTGAAATACCGCCCAACCTTGATATTTCATTTCACGTCATCCTCCTTCTTCTCTCCGTCTCTCCCTCCCTTTCCTTCTTTCTTTCCTTCCCAGTAGCCATGGCCTGAATGTGACTTTGTAGTTACAGCTCTAGCAAGCTATGGTAATAACCGCAGAGGGGATATATTGGACTGTTTGTGTAAAAGAAACCATTTTATTCTCCTTAGCACTTAACCTTCTAAGAAGATAGTAATAATTTTCCTATTCTGTAAGAACAGTGAGGAACTGAATATGCAGGGCTCTATTTGGTGCCCCAGTTTCCTCCCATGATTCCCAGCATAGAATTGTGCAAATTGTACAGTTTCAGTACTTCTGGACTAATTAATCATCCACTTAAATTGAAGTGCCGTATAGGTGAAAGTGCAATGAAATTAGTATTCTAATCTACTTCTGATGGTAATGCAATTAAGTACAATCTGCTTAGTATGGGAAGTTTAGTAGCAAGAGTCATTAAGATGTGGTACCCTTTGACTCAAAGAATCATTTACCTAAACATTTGTCCTATAGAAATAAATCACATGATGCAAATTTAGCATAGTTAATGTATTAACATTTTGTTTTAATGTAAAGAAAATTGGAATATTAAACATCAAAGGAATAGTTTACTAATATATTAAATAATTAAATAGTATTCAGTTACTAAAATAATATTTTTAAATGATTGAGAACCAATGGAGCAAACATACTAAAAAAGAATGTTGTGGAATGGGGATGTATCTCAGTGATAGATTGCTTGCCTAGCATGCACAGGGCATTGAGTTGGATCCCCAACATTGCAAAAACAAAACAAAGAAAAAAAATGTACACTGAAAAAAAAGTGTTAGCTTTCCATTGCCACGGGAAAATAGTTGACACAATATAAAAGGAGGAAGTATTTACTTCGTCTCATGGTTACAGAGGTTTTGGTTTCTGGGCCTGTGGGGAGACCAAGGACTCTTGGCAGGGAATGTGCAGTGGAGCAAAGCTACTCATGTCATGGTGGCTGAAAGCAAAGGGAGAGACAAAGGGAGAGAGAGTGTGTGCAATAGGCTAGAGACACAATATACCTTCCAAGGCATGCCCCACTTGAGCCAATTAGACCATGCTCTTCATGGTTTCCATCACCTCCCAATAGCCAATTCTGTTGTGAATCCATCAACGGATTAATCCATCTGTGGATTAGCTTGTTGATGCGATCAAACCCATCATGATTCAATTACTTCCCAAAGCACATTTCTGAACGCTATTGCATCAGAGATCAATACTTCAACACATAAGCCTCTGCGGTACACTTCACAACCAAACCATAACAAAGATTATGTAAAAATTTACTATAATTGTAGATATAAATGTAGAACTAGGACAATTTAAAAATACTTATAAGGGAGAACAAACATAAAATGTAAAGTACTCACATGTTTAAATATAGCAGATAGCATTCTTAGTAAGAGCATTTTGAGAATAAAGTAACATTTAAAATAAATGCCTATTGTTTCAGTAATTGTAGTTGTCGTTAGGTACTGTTGAATCAGATGTGACCCATAGAGTCCCAAAATACGGCAGAACAAAACATGGCCTAACATTGTGCCATGCACACCATCTTTTTTTTTTTTTTTGACCCCATTGAAGTCACTATGTTCTTTCATTTTGAGTCTTACCATTTCAGCAAAAGGAAGGTCCAGGGTGTTTACTCCATTCCTGTCACTAAAGTGGACTCTATTTTGAGGAGGCAATTCTTCCCCAGTTGTTTCCTGAGTGTCTTCCAGCCTGAGGGGCTCATTTTACAACACTATAATTGACAGTGCTTCTCTGCTATTCACAGGCTAATGGTTTCAGGAGTGGGCTTCTGAGTCCTTCTCCCTAGTGTGCCTTAGTCTGGAAGTTCAGCTGAAACCTGTCCAGCATGAGTGGCCCAGTTGGTATCTGAAATACTGGTGGCATAGCTTTCATCATCACAGTAACATGCAAGCCCCCATGGCATGACAAGCTGACAGACACTTGGTGGTTTCATTATTTAGTTCTCTGAAAATTTTGTGGTAGATTCATTGTATGTTTGAGTTTTCTTGGAAGCAGACATTAATAATCTTTACATAAAATTTTGATGATCATATACTTCCCTGTAGTTACTCTATCTGTAGCAAGTGTTGGGATAATAATATCCCAACACTTATAATTCTCAATATTTTATAATTCTTTTAAAGCAACTACTGTGCTAGGTACAGAGTACATAGCAATACTGTAGAAGTGTGTGATATGACTTTGACCTGCATTGCTTTGCCTCCTCCAGGCATAAAATTTACCTTGATAAAGCATACAAATCCTTAAAGGGATGAGAAGATGTAGGCACTTAACTGAAAGATGAATTGTTTCCAGTTTATAAATAAGGACACTGAGTTATTCAGATTGACTGCTGACATTAGTTGGATTAAGTAAATAATTACTTTCCTATTTTTAGTGTGGCTACAATCAGATTACCTCAAAAACTGTAGAATACTTGGAGATCTATAAAGGCAGTACACTGAATTTGGAAGATGCATATGTATTATCACTGCTATTATCATAATAATTTTAACAAGTGAGATTTGAATGATTCAGTAATACACATTTTCATGAAAAGTTAAAAGAATCTTTTTCTTCACTTGTGAGAAGGTAAAAAGTAGAGTCCTGTAAGCTCATTTATAGGCATCACATTTGTATTTATATTATAATAATAACTGAGAATTAGAATTGACAGTGTCTATAGCTTGTTATTTTAAAATAAAAATTACTTCTAATTTTACAGAAAGGGCTACCCGAGAGAAAATATGCCTCTATGACAATGACTGTATTTCTATGAGAGGATAACCAGCAGTTATCAAGTAGAGATTGGTAGGAGAACAATGTAATGTAAAAGATCAGAACATCAAGGGTCTAAATAATGAAGTCACCATGAATCAGACTCAACTCCACAGCATCTAGCAACAACAAGGGACTTGGTATGTCTAGGTCAGAGAATATAAAGGAGGAATGGTGGAAGGTAAGTAACGAGATAGCAAGAGGCCAAAGTGGAGAGCCATTAAACTGCAAGTAGTATTTGGACTGCAGCTGTAGCATTGTGGCATCCAATCCTGTCAGATCTCAGAAGCTAAGCAGGATCTGGCCTGGTTAGTCCTTGGAAGGGAGACCACCTGGAAACACCAGGTGATGTAGGCTTAGGAGAAGGACCTGGCAACCCACTCCCAAAAAACAATCATTAAAAACCCTATGAATAGCAGAAAGGCACTAACAATGCTGTTTCACCTGTTGTGTGTAGTGTCACTATGATTTGGGCACCGACTCCATCACACCTAAGAACAATATTTGGAAAGTGTTACCTAGGTCATTGGTAGGTCATTCTTTACCTCTAGAATCTAAATATTTTATAGGCAGAGACATGTAAATAAGAAGACAAATCCACTAAAATAGAAACCTAGAGTGAGTTTTATTTTGCTAAATGAATATTTGGTAAACAAAAGCCACAATTATAACTTACCATATGCTGTGGTTTGGACATGGTCTAAGTATTGCTCAAAGTCCCTTTGTGTTTGGGAACTTGGTCTTCAGGGTAGTGATACTGGAAGGTTCTATGGAACCTGAAAAAGATGAAGCCTAGAGGAAAGTTCTTATATCATTAAGGATGTGGCCTCAGAAGGTAGCTCTTGCATAATTCTTTGGGAGTTCTTGCAAGAGGATGATTATAAAAGTCTAAGGTTATCCTTATAACCTTAAGTCTGGGGTCTGGCAGTATAACTTAGTGGTAGAGCCTTAGCAAAGTATGGTCAAGGCCCTGGTGCAGTGCCCAACTACTGGAAAGTGAGAGAGAGTGAGAAAGAGAGAGAGACAGAGAGAGAGAGAGAGAGAGAGAGAGAGAGAGAAATGGATGGATTGGAATTTACATAAACCTCTTATCATTAAGTCAAATGCATATTATCACTTTTGAAGGAAAATTATGAATTGATTTGTTTCTAGCATTAGTTATTTTTGCTTTTTTCTAAGTAAAACCTCATGTAAGTTTTCAATTCCAGTGATGAAGATAATTCTAAATTTATATTAAAGAAAAGGAAAAAGTTTATCTTATTCTATATGCGTTATTCTCCCTTTGTACATAAAGTATTGCCATCTTTCTTTCTTTGAAATTATAGATTCTGGAGAAATGGGGACACAGAATCCAATGAAACTTTCCTGATGAAGTTTGGGTAATCTTTTGTGTCTTCATGTAAGCAATACAATCTGTTGGCTACTAAAATTTAAAATACAAGACAAGGTAAAGCATTATTTCCTTATTTTAAAATTTATTACAGCTCAGGAATTAATTAGTGCTGGAACAAGACAAAAAACTTTCCATTTTTAATAACTTATAATGTAACAACTCATGCTACTAAAGTATACGTTCTGTTGTTTCATGCCCTCAAGTTGGGTCCAAGTCACAGCAAACCTTTGTATAACAGAATGAAACATGCACCAGTTCTGGTTCAGGCACATGACCTTTTTAAATGTTTAAACCCATTCTTAGCAGACACTGTGTCAGTCAATCTAGTTGAGGGTCTTCCTTTTCTTTGTTGACCTGCAACTCTCCCAAACATGATGTCCTTCTCCAGGAATCAGTCCCTCCTGAAAACATGGCCAAAATACATAAGACCCAGTGGAGCCATCCTTGCTTCCAAGGGGTACTTTGGTTGCACTTCTAGGACAAATCTAATGTTCCTTTTGGCAGTGCATGGTATAGTCAATATTCATCTCCAGCACCATTATTCAAAAGCTCAGTTCCTCTCCTGTCTCCCTTATTTAATGTCCTGCTTTTGTAAGCATACGAAGTGACTGAAAACACTATGGCATGAGTCAGCCACACATTTCTCTTCTCTGTGACATCTTTTCAACACTTTAAAGAGAGCTTATGCAACAGCTTTTCCCAATGCAATGTGTCATTTGATGGCTTGACTGCTATTTCCATAGGTGTTGATCATAGAAACAAGTAAAACAAAATCTTGGACAACCATAATCTTTTCTCTATTTTTCGTGAAGTTGCTTACTGACCCAGTTGTATGGAGTTTTGTTTTGTTGCTGTTGAGGTACAATCCATACTGAAGGCAATGGTCTTTGATTTTCCTCTGTAAATGTTTCAAATTCTCTTCACTTTCAGCAAGCAAAATTGTGCCACCTGCATAACGAAGATTGTTAATGAATCTTCCTCCAATCCTGATGGCATGTTCTTCTTCATAAAGTCTAGGTTCTCAGATTATTTGCTCAGTATAGAGATTGAAGAGGTATGGTGAAATGATACAGCCCTGATGCACACCTTACTTAACTTTACTCAGGCAGTGCTTCTTTCTTTTGTTCAAGTGACTTCCTCCTGGTCCATGTACAGATTTTTCATGAGTACAAATAAGTGCTCTGGTATTCCCATTCTTTGCAATGTTATCCATAATTTGTCATTATCCACACAGTCAAATGCCTTTGCATAATCAATAAAACATAGACAGATATCTTTCTAGTATTTTCTGCTTTTGGGTAATATCCTTCTGACATCAGCAATGATGTCCCTGGTTCCACATTCTCTTCTGAACCCAGCTGGATTTTCCATCAATTCCCTCTCTAAATATTGCTGCAGTCGCTTTTGAATGATCTTTAGTAAAATTTTATTTGTGTACGATATTAATGATATTGTTTGGTAGTTTTGACATTCAGTTAGATACCCTCCCTAACAACAACAACAACAACAACAACAACAACAACAACAACAACAACAGGAAAGGCAGTGCCTATCTCCCCAGAATCACTGATCCCAGTAAAGATTCAAAACTCTGTCTTAGAGCATATTATAAATCAATGTAATACCATCTCTCTTCAACAAATTTAAATGTTGGAATGATGTGTTGCATAAAATGTCAATTCATGGATACACTGAAAGATTTTCCTATAATTGCCAACTTTAGAGAATTTATTGAAGTATAATAAGATTTGCTATATTGAAATAAACATAAATGTCTGCAATGTATAAAATAGAGTTATGTCATCATGTTCTATGAAGAAATAAGGATGTTTCTTTACTTTGGTGTGCATAATTAAATGTATAGTTTGGTTTCAGAATTCACTGTCTTCAGGTGCAAAACATATGTGTTATACTCTTAGTACCTAACTGTTTTGATTTCTTGATTGTCTCAGTTTATAACAAACCACGGTTTATCAGAATTGCAATTTAATATGAAAAGTAAATTAGGATGTTAGGAAGTTGTAATTAGTATATCACTGAGAAATTTCTCAACTATAAATCTATTATATAATAAAGTGAATATTCCATCTTAAGTTCTTCCTTGTGAGTACTTACTATGCCCTTTCATATGAAGCACTCTTTAGATCAATATAATCTACAACAAAATTGTAGCATAAGACCTCATGCAACAAATATAAGAAAGGATCAAAATGCTGTAAGGAGTACACAGTCTTTACACGGGGGATGATAAAATAATTCAATATAGTGGTGGTTATTGAAGATTTTTGAAGCCTCTTGAGAGATAGTAACACTTAAATGTTTAAAAATAAATGGTGGTAGTAATGCTGTTATGTATATTTTCTACAATAACAAAAAGCAGAGGGTGGTAAACATTAGAAAACAGAATCACAGATTGTCTTGAGATCTGGTGAATAATATACTCCTTGGCCAATAAAGTACTGTGTTTATATTTTAAACAGTAAAGAAGATTGATCTGGGATGTTTTTAATGAAAACTTTTTGAAAGCAGTTTATAGCATTTGAAAGAGATGATTAAACCTATCAAAACAATTTAAAGGCTCCATTGTAATAAAACCTTAATATGACTATACATTTAAAATGCTGTAAACTGATTATAAATAATCAATTACCAAGTCAAAAACTTAATTAAAACTTTTGAAATTTCAATGACAAATGTTTATAAAAACACAGGTGCTTAGTGATTTCTGGAATAATCAATATTGAATATGGAAATGAATGAATGAATATGTGGTCTGTAGTTTGTGTCTGGTGGCCTCCAAAGGCCCACGTGGTAAGAACTTTGTTCTCAGATTGGTACTTGTTGGGGATTTTAAAATTACCCCATAAATAGGGTCCCTCTAACCAGCATGAGGGGCTAACACTCAAGCTACATTCTACTCACTCCTTTATCCCCACTCCCATAAAGTGAGCAAAGATGGCCCCTGACCAGCCTGACCAGTCTCTACTACCTCAATTTTGATTGGCCACCCCTAGCATCTCAGTTAAATAACTGCCCCTACCTGGCAGGTATGACAGCTCACCTGCTGTACCTGTCAGGAATGTGCCCTGATTGGCTAACCCCAGGACACGCCCCCCCCTCCAGGACCTTATATAAGCAGGGCTCCCGGACCCCCTTGACCCCACCACTCTTCTCAGTCCCTCAACTGCTGCCTGGACCCCATCACCTTGATCCAGTGCTCCCCAAGCTGGTACTGTTGGAAGGTAGTGGAAACCTTTGAGAGGTGAGTTCTTGTGGGATATTTATGTCATTGTGAGTATGTCCTCCAAGGGGTTTGTGAGCTGTTATCTTCCTCTCTCTCTCTTTTGTTCGTGACCATGAAGTTAAGGGGCTTCTTCTCCATGCATTCCTGCAGTGATGTACTACCTCCCCACAAGCCCCAAAGCAATGGGGTCAGCCAAGCATGGACTGAAGCATCCAAAACTATAAGCCAAAATAAGCTTTTCCTCTTTGAAAATAGATTATTTTAGTTTTTTTCAGTAATGGAAATATGATTAGCACAGTGATTGTAGTACCTGCTCAGTTCAGAGGCACAGAGGTCATGAAAGGTAAAAATTGTTGAAAGAAGATGAAAGGTTCAAATGCTGTATAAAGGTGATCAGTAGGTCATTGATTATGGGAGAAGGACCTGGCAATCCACTCCCAAGGCAATCCCGAAACAGTCAGCCATTGAAAACCCTATGAGGGTCACTATGAGTCGGATACCCACTCAACAGCACCTAACAACAACAACCTGTCATTGATTACCTTCCTGATACAGTCGTTTCAATAGAATGATTATAATAAATAATTGATAGGACACGATTAAATTTGAATGCTCAATTTTCAGACAAATCTACTTCATTCTCTTGCTCCAACATTTAAAAGGGATGTAAATGGAAGGGATAATCATGAGATTTAGTCATTCACATTTATTTCTGCTAATGCAGACTTGCCTTCTCTTTTAAAAGTCCCTGTTCCTTTCAATCATTTTCCTACTCCTTTAAGACTTTTCTCCCTTTGATTTTAAATCAGCCAGGATGTATGCAACCCTTATTCTTGCTCATTTTCATATTTTTAATGAAAAAGTTTCCCCCTTTCAATTTTTGTCCAAGTTTTGCTGTTTATTTTGGATTTAGGATGGAAATACTAAACCATGACAAAGTAAATATTTCCCCAGATGTGAACTTGAGTGTGCTTGCACTGATAACTCGATTAGAAAAATCTAGTTAGAATTAAAAATGTCTTTTGGTTCAACACATTAAGTAATTATTACTGAGTACTTTATGGTGCCAAGTATAATGTGAGAAGCTAAGGAATACAGAGTACTCTGCAAAATCTTAATTAGATTTCCTACTATTAACAATACCCTGCTCCAGTTTTCTCAGGTTAGTGCCACTTTGCCTCATGGTGACAGATCCTTCTTGGACTAAATCCAGCTTTACCTTTTCTGAATCATCTTCTTACCTACAAATTGACAGTTTTTATCAATTAAATGTGTGTGTGTGTATGTGTGTGTGTGTGTAATAATCATTTTCACACACTATATATAAACATTTACCATACACTATTGGAAAGATATGTCCATGATTCAAATTTGATGTTAGATCATATAATCTCCTTTTCTTTTCACGGGTTGTTGTTGTTGTTGTTGTTAGGTGCCGTCGAGTCGGTATCCGACTCATAGCGACCCTCATAGGGTTTTCAATGGCTGACTGTTTCGGGATTCCCTTGGGAGTGGATTGCCAGGCCCTTCTCCCATTTTTGTGGTGCTGGGAATCGAACTCGGGACCTCAGAGACTGTTTTATTTTACTTTACTTGTTCAGTTCTCTCTACCTGACTTCTTTCTGCTTGCTTAAATACTTTTAAACAACACTGTGCCTGTTGTTCATGAAGTGTTTCTCAGTAATTATAAACTAGATTAGATATTTCTTTCTATGAACTTACATATTCTGCTCTGTTAAGGATCATCGAGTCAAGTTCAGCTCATAGAGACCCTAGGTACAACAGACCAAAAGAGTCACTTTATCTGATAGTGCTTCTCTACTATTAATAGGGTTTTCAATGGCTGGTTGGTTCTAGAGAGGGCTACTAGGTCCTTCTCCCATTTTATCAGTGCTGGGGATTGATCCCAGGGTCTCAGAGAGTACAGAGCAGCACTCTACCAGCTAAACTAAACCCCAGCCCCTATGAACTTATAGAAAATGTTTATAAGGACCAATTTAGTATATTGAGTAAATTCGGGTTCCAAATATTTCTTCCCCATACTGACTATATGTTTCTTTAGAATATTTGTTTTAACTTGAGTCATCAGGTAACCCAAAACAAAGAGTGAATGGTTAGTTAACATTTTCACATTTGTTGATCAATTGACATTATCATTAATTATATATTGAAATATAAATATCTGCCAACATTTCATAAATACTTAAATATAATTTTATTTGTATTACTTTTGTAGTGCTTGAATTTTCTTCTTAGTTATATTTTCACACTGAAAAAAGATATTTCTAATAAGACTAGAATTTTAAATAATAAATTCAATTGACCATAGATACATTCAAGACATATAAAAGGTACTTACATATTGATTTAGTTAATATAATACTCAAAAAAATGTAAAAACAACTCTGCTATTAGGAGGAAAACCATGCTGATGCATCAAACAGTGCACTTAAATTATATAAAATATACAGGTGTAGCTGGGGACGATAGTAAATTCAGTTACACCATACCTCACTGTTTTATTATACCAGTTATCTTTTGGTGAGGTTTAAGAAACTTCATTGTCAATGGATGTCAAGTGTCTTAGAACATGTATATGCATAATCAAAAATACATCAAAAGTTCAAAAATAATAATAAGTTCCAGGGCTTTTCTCCACTCCAGATTTCCTTTTCCAGTTTTGGAACTTCTTATTTTCTGCTGATTAGATATATTTATGGCTTCGACTATAATTCATGACATTAAACTCAATACTAACACATACATTATAGCCAAGAGAACTTTAAAGGGTTGTTTCAGTTCAAAGAAATAACCCGACTGAGGTTGCTTATCACAATTGCATCACACCTACCCAAACCTTCTGAGTTTGTGAAATTGGAACTGAGAATTTGAGGAGGAAATGCAAGCTTTATAGCAAGATTTAATCTTTCTGCAAGCAGCTAGTCCAGAAATACTGTAACAGCTGTTCTCATAGAATATTAGCATTTCTGCTTATGGGCTCAGCTGCTTCTCAGAAGTGCAAAGAAATGCAAACATGGAAAATGTTCATTTTTAACAGTCATTTGAATTTGAAAATCAGGGGGCATTCATCGGTCCCCAAAAGTAAAGGATTCACATTTCTGCTAAATATTTTATTCCTGATGTAGTGTTTGACATATGCACAGCTCGTAGAATATCCTTCTTAGTTGGAGAAAGTGCATATTCATAATTTTGCAGCATGATTTTCAACAATTGTCCACAATGTGGGTGCAGTCTTTGATTACACATGGGGCAGAAATGCAATATAACTTTTATCCTTTAAATAACACAGTCCTTAAATTCCAACCCCTCATGCACTTACATCCTTGAATGAAAAATGAAAATTGTGAGGTTAAACCCTCTGGTATTGATTTAAGCAAATAAAATTAAAAATTAAAAGAATTAATTATATGTCTATAATTGTGATTAGTCAGATGACATTTGACTGGCTTAGGTAGCTTCCCATTAGTTATTTTATGTACTCACTTCATTCACAATGAAGTCCAGGATCTTAAAACATCTTAGATTTCTTTTCTTCCTGTAAAAATCATAAGATCTGAGGAGAAAATTTTACTATAGAACTTTATAAAGAAAGCAAAGTTTAAGAAAATAATCCACATATGGAATTAATAATAGAAAGCTAATTAAGAAGCCATCTTAGACACATATACAACATGAACCCAACAAATCTCCCACATGATGGAAATTTGAAATCATGTGGTCTTTTTCTTAAATCCTAATATATTCTTTCTTATCTTCCTACTCCTTTTGTTCCCTTTCATCAGAATGGATATAATTATTATGGGGCTTTTAAAATTATTTTTACTTAAGTGATTTACAACAATTCATATTGAGGAACATATCTTTTTCCAGCAAAATATTTATTTCTTTAACAATGACTGATCTCATGCATAGTCAAGTGAAACTCCAAGACAAAAGGTTGGAGTTCTCTCTGTTCATTTTAAAAGAAACCTCTTTCTCACTTACCTTCCAATATCTATTAATATCTTCTTTTTATTTATTTGTCTCCGAACAATAGCAAGAGAAGGGCTGATGTACGAGGTTTATGAATTTTCAACTTTTGTAGGAAAAGAAAATAATCTATGATGTGCACTATTTCATAAAAATGTCCTCATTCTTAAAAAAATGATTCCTTTCCTAGTTCACTCTCTAAAATGTGTACCTGAAAGCTATAATTTTAGAGTTTAATCATGTCATGCCCAACTATGTGCATGATACACTTTGTCCAAAGATTTATATTTTTTATCGTAGCACTCAGGCAGTTGAACTGACTCTGCAGTTACTTGTAAAGAAAACTCATAAAACCACACTGTCTAGAAAAATCATTTTATATAGTTTACATATAATTTAATATTAGTTAAATTGTAAAAATATAGACATAGAGTACCATACAGGGAGAATGAAGTGAGGGAGGAAGGAAGGGAGAGAGAGAGAAACAGAGACAGATTATGTGGGGAATAAGCATTTGGAGGCATAAGAGATTGTGTCCATGGTAAAGGATCAGGAAAGATCACAAGGGGGAAATAATACTGGAAACAGACTTTAAGCAATAGGTTAGATTTGTATAAAGAATATCTTCAATAAAGAGAATAAAGTAGGAGACTAGGAGAATTTAGAAATATAGAAAGACAGAGGAGAATTGTAGTTTGCATTGATAGTTGAATTTCAAAGGAAAGCAATAAGATATAATGTGAAAGCGATGCAAGCCAGATGGTGGAAGGTCAGGAACATCAGACTGAGGAGTTAGTCCTTGATTTGGAAGACACTGGGGAGCCATTGCTGAGGCTTTAAGAGAAATCTTGCTCTATACAGCATAAAAATCATCCCGTTAGGCACAAAGATCAGAATAATGTTCCGTAGGATGTTTCAGAACAGGAGAGCCCCAGAGCTAGAAATGAAGCAAATTTGGCTATAGTCTTTTACATTTTGACACTATTGTTTATAAATAATATTTTACTGTGAAGTAATAAGTAATTAATGACTGGTCACGGGTGGCTCTTGTTCCTGTCTAATGCACATGCCGTGCTTTGAGCAGAATGTTAGGAGTTGTTACACATGCCATGCCTCATTTGTGGACACGCTCTCAAACTCCACCAACAAAGCTCCCTGCACAGGCTCTTGTTTTAGTGCTCTAACAAGGAAATAGAAAACAGATAAATTAAAGTGTTTCTTAAGAAAAGTTACTCCCAGTAGTGATCATCATTTTAGCGAATTATGGCAACTCCACAGGGATTTGGTCATACTCAATTTGTGCTGATTACATTTGGTGTAGTTCTAAGCTTCAGATAGAATACTGTTTTTAAGGATTCAAAATGTATCATGTCTTTTTTCTATTGCTCCACAAATACCTCAGTGGGAAGAAACCAGCCTGATAATTTATAAAATTTGTTTAAATACAAACTTGTCTCAGATCAAGAAATGATATCACTCTCCACCTTACTTCTGAACGTATCAGTGCCTTGCAGGAGACATCCTTATCTAGTCTTGTAGAGATTTTCTCACCAGCCTGCATGAATGAATAAAACTTTATTCTATATCACTCAATTAAACCTCCTCTTCTTATCCATACATGAATGGAGACCTTTATCTGCACCCCCCCCAGAGAAATCAATTGCCCATTCGTGATGGTTTCCTTCTGTTTTCCATAACATACAGAAAAGCTAAGCAAAGTAGGAGATTGGGCAAGAGATGTAGGAAATTTGAAGTAGAGAGCAAGAAAGTTTAATCCCTAACAGAGAGTTAAGATCATAAGAGTAAAGAATAACTGGGCAAATAGGGGAACATAACCCAAATATGCATACAAGTTTTACTACTTATTAGTGCGAAGGTTCCATAAACCTCATAGGTTGATAAAAGTCTAACTAAAAGTGAATTTGTTGTTGTTTTTAGGTGCCATTGAGTTGAGTCTGACTCATAGCAACTCTCATAAGGTTTTCAACGGCTGACTGTTTCGTGATTGCCTTGGGAGTGGGTTGCCACATCCTTCTCCCATTTTGCAGTGCTGGGAATCGAACTCGGGACCTCAGAATCTCCAGAGCACAGCTCTACCAACTGAGCTAAATCCCAGCCCCAAAAGTGAAGTAGTAGTTGTATAATGGAAAAAGCTCATAGTATATTACTCTGTACATCAGCATTTACCAGTAAAGGAAAAAAATAATGTAGTACCAACTGGGAGAAAAGAAAATAATAAATGATCATTATGAAACACCTCACATAGCAAATCTTTTTTATTGGAAATCGTAATATTTTTATTTTCAGGGTTTTTGATACAAGGAATATATTTGTAATTTGCTTTAAATGACCTAGGTTTACATGCTTCAAAATATTTCATGTTTTTCCTTTCATATCTTTTATAATAACAAATATATTAAATAAGGTAATGCATTGTAAACATTTGGTACATCTCTTTTAGACACTTACCTAAGTATATTTAAATTGGCAAGAAATATATATATATATATATATATATATATATATATATATATATATATATATTTCTGGGATTTAGCTCAGTTGGTAGAGCGCTGTGCTGCAGTCTCCAAGGTCCCGAGTTCAATTCCCAGCACCGCAAAATGGAAGAAGGACGTGGCAATCCACTCCCAAGGCAATCCCGAAACACTCAGCCATTGAAAACCCTATGAGGGTCACTATAAGTCAGACTCGACGGCACCTAACAACAAACACACACACACACATATATATACATATATACATATATACACACACATATATACACACAAACACACACATATACATATAAATATACACACATATGTGTGTGTGTATAATATATACACACGCACCCTCACACACGTTTGCCTGCAGTTGTACCACCATGGTGCCCATCCCATCTGTCTGACATCAGAGGCTACAGAGAAAAATCAATGTAGATCCTGATAGGCTTGGAGAAAAATCAATGTAGATCCTGACAGATAAATGACATCCTTTGGAGAAACATCTCTGACAACTGGCCTTTAGTAGTGACTAAACACTTGACTAGCAAAGACCAAGTTTCCATTAGACCTCTGCTCCCTATTATGAAGTTGAGTTTACCAAAGCTGAAATTTCAGCATACACAGTGGAGTCCATTATCCAGTGTAAACATTTACATAACATTAGACCTAAAAATGTCTTGAAATTACAAGCAGCATGAGCAACTAATTGCTAATGCCCCCAGCCCATACTTCTTCTACATTGTTTCCTACTTGTCAACCCACAAAGCTAGCCTCGTGGGTAAATTCCTAATGATGAATAGACAGATTTTTTTAAAAATTCAAGATTGAATTATGTTGGTTTAAGCATCACATAATATACTTGTTTTACCAAAAATAGATGGCTCAGACATTATATCTATGCTCCATTGTGGCATTGAGAGGCAATGATAAAGAAAAGTTCTCCAACTTGGTCACACTCCAAGTATAGTGTATCTGGAGGTTTATTTTATGTGGAAGGATGGATAGCAAGAAATATGAGTTCATACCAGTGATATTTTTTTTAATTCTCCAAGAGGAGCACAAGAGAAATATGTGGTTAGATTCTCTGAAAGAGCACAGAATGTCAAGATATTTGTGAGTCATATGCTTAGCAAATGCTTAGCAAAGAATAATCTCAGCCACAGAGGATCGTAATCAAGTGAATGAGATGACTCACTCTCTATCCAGAAGCCACTTAACCCAGCCACCTACATTCCTTCTCAAGGGGTTCTTAGACAAAGTGCTAGTGACAGAAGGGATATAGATTATGCAACATGAATGGAGCCACCACTGTCTTCCTCTTACCAGTAGAAGAGGTCAAGGCTAAGCCCCCCACATTACTCTATTTCTATGGAGAGGACGTTCCAATCAGCACCCTGATGGTAGGTAGGTGATGGTTCCCTTACACAGAGGGCAGTGATTTGTTCTCACTATTATAAGCTCTTACTCTAGATGTGCCTCCGTTTAACCTGTGTACAATGCTTCAGAGAAAACTTCCACATGCGGAGTTATAAAATGCCATATTCATAACAGTCCTTTTCCATTTAGCACAGCCACAGACAAGGAATTTGTTTACATCAGAAAGTGCAGGAATGGGTTTACTACTCTTTTTATTTGATATGAACATATTGTTTAATGACTAATAATATTTTTTTGCTTGGTACATCAGGTATTTCAACTACTTTTTATTTATTTTCATTTTTTATTGTTATTTAATTAGCATACAGTATAATGAATTTCATTATGGAATTTTCATACAATTGTGTCATGTACTTTATACTTGATCTTCCCTTGTTTGCCCCCCCAGGATGCTCCCAACCCCCTCATTAACCTCCTTTCCCTCCAGATACATCCCTTTGTATTTTCCAAACTTTATATATAAGGAAATATATACATAAGTGTGTGTGTGCATAATATATATATTGTTGTTGTTGTTGTTAGGTGCCGTCGAGTCGGTATCCGACTCATAGCGACCCTCATAGGGTTTTCAATGGCTGACTGTTTCGGGTTTGCCTTGGGAGTGGATTGCCAGGTCCTTCTCCCATTTTTGTGGTGCTGGGAATCGAACTCGGGACCTCAGAGACTGCAGCACAGCGCTCTACCAACTGAGCTAAATCCCAGCCCTAATATATATATGGAAATATATATTATATATATTTAAACTTTATGTATTTAAACGAAATACACACACATATCTTTTAAAGATATCCAGTTATCAATTCAAAATGGATCAAAAGTTTTAACATAAAATAAGAAACTTGAAACTACTAGAAGATAATATAGGGAACACTCTTTAATATATTGGGAGAAGAAAGTGGCAACCCACTCCCCAGGCAATCCCTAAACAGTCAGCCATTGAAAACCCTATGAGGGTAGCTATGAGTTGGATACCTACTCGATGGCACCTAACAACAACAACAACAACAACAACTTTAATACATAGGCATAGGCAAGTACTTTTTGAAAAGGACTGCAATAGCCCAAGAAATAGCAAAAATAGCAAAGGAGAATACAAAAAATTAAAAAGCTTATGTACATCAAAGGAAACAACCGAAAGAATAAATAGAGTGCCCACAGAATGGGAGAATATCTGCTAACTATTCATCTGACAGGGATTAATACCTGGGATATATAAAGAACTCTGAATTAAATAGAAAAAATTCCAAATAACCCATTCAATAAATGGGCATTTGAATTGGCTTCACTGTTACTATAGTGTTATCTTAAGCAGCTATCCTGATGCAACAAGGACACTGTCAGTTTTTACTTCCTATAGGAGATAAATGTCAACCTCTTCAAAGGTCATATAAATGCCCTTCCTGATGGATGCAGTCTGTTCTCTCACACTGTGACTCACATAGATGTTAATATGTCTCCCACAGGCAATATTCACAAGTCTGAGAATAAATGTGGTGAAAATGGAAGTGGATCCTCACCATTGCTTCCAATGATCCTCTGGTAAAATATCTTTCTGTTCCCCTAACTACCAACTCTATTGGTCTAGTAATCTTAGTTCCAGGAAGTGATGCTCCTATCAAAATAATGATCCCCCTGGAAATGGAAGCTGAGACATCGCCTGGACACTTTTTTGTCTCATGCCAATGACCAAAGAGAGATAGCTGTCAATGGGGCATCCCCGTCGATTAATTTTGATTTCAAAGAGTAATTGAATAGCAGCTACATAATGGCAGTAAGGTGAAGAACATCTGGACTGCAGATATCTTAATAGGAGACCTTGTTTTTCCCTGTATTTAAGTTACAAAGTGTCAAAGAACAAGTGTGACTCAGGAAAAAGAAAAAGATTCATTCCTCAAAAATGGATAAAGATACTCTGCCACCTCTTTTGGGGGAACAAATTCTTTTGTTCCCAGCTCTACCAGTGGTAGGTGCATTCTACTAAGTGCAAGCATATTTCTGTCATTATATCTCTTCAGAAGTGACCTAGGGTTAAGGGAGATGTTATGTTTTTTGATGGGGTTTCATCCCTAGCTTTGGTGCTACTTTGGGAGGTTCTGTTACAGGCAAGGTGGGTCAGTGGTCCAGCAGGTCTGGGAGTCCTCACCCAGAGACTGGCAGCAGCTCCCTCCCTGGAGCAGCAGATACTACCTTGGTTCCTTTGTGTGCAGTGCAAAAAGAATTAAAGAGACATGAATTATAGTAGGGCATATAGATAAGGTTTATTAAGGACAGGACACCTTTCAGGAAAACTGAGGCAACTGGAGGATCTTAGGTGAATCTGCCAGGAACTTCAAAAAGCTTGCATTCCCGGGGAAAATCTTGGTATAATGATATTTCTATTGGCCAAAGGAAGCTTAATAAAAGAGAGAGAGAGAACAGGAGAGTGAAACAGGCTGTTACAGGGAAAGGGGAGAGGTGAGTTGGATAGAGAAAGATGGTGGCCCCAGAGAAGAGCGAGGCGAACATGTGATTGCTGAAGAGAGAAGAGCAAAGAATGGAAGAAAAGAGCCTGGGCGCACGATCCCTCTAGTTTTGTTCCAACTAAGACATGCCCAGTGTGACATCAGCACCAGGCTGTCAACTTTGGGCACCTGGTGTGACCTGGGTTTAGGGTCTTTGCTTTGTAAATGGTTCAAGGGCTCACATTAGCCTATGGGACACATTAGAAAATATCCTTCCGATGTCCTCAGAGATGCACATGGCTAGGCAGGGAGGCAGGTACCTGCATTGTCATCTATTGCCTTTCTTCCTGCCTATTATCCTCTAACAGTTCTAGAAACTTTAGGAGGGCAACTCAGCTATAAAAAGTAGGTCACTTGGAGTGGATCCATGGGGTATTTGTCCCGGGCCTCTTCCTCTCCCACTTTCTGCTTCCTATCTGCCAGGAAGTAACCAGCTCTCCTCTGGTGCACACTTCCACCACCCTGATATTCTGCCCAAGCTTATGGGGCCAATCATAAACCTTCTGAAACTGAGCTAACATAAATCCTTCATCTTTTAAGTTAGATATGTCCAGGATTTTAGTCACAGTAACAAAAAGTAACTAATAGACGTGGAATGTATGGATGTGAAGTGGAGGAGAAATGGAAGGTAATGGCTTTGCTCCATGAATTTCATTCTGTCTATAATTCCAGGTTGGAGCCAGACATGAAAAAAATGTAATTGATATTTAGAAGGAAGTAAAGAAAGGGAGGATGTTTTGTATGCTTTAAATTTCACAGCTGGGCCCAGGAAGAGATAGCTCATCTGCATCGTCCCTGCTTGGCTTACTCAGCTTGGTGCCAGGAGGCTCACATAGGTCCAGAGTCCACTTCTGGCTTCTCTGAGTCTGCTCTGTGTTGAAGGCACCTCTTCTCCTCTATGTTTGACAAGCTGAGGAAATGCAACCACCGATTCCATTTCATTCCCACGTGCCCCTATTTGTCCAACAGGATCCGGTTTGTCCTCCCCTACTTCACATTCAGCTCTCCTTCCCTGCTGTATGCCTGGCTGGCCATAAGGAGGGGACTTAGCTACACTTCGCTAGATATCTAAATTGAGTGAAGTATAATTCCTGTAATAAATTTCTCATTATAAGATAATCCAATTAATACTTCATAAATGTGTGTGTATTTACACACATGCACACACATAGCTTATACAAATAGGAACAATCCAAAAGCAGTGGAGCACTAGGTGTGAATTGATTTTGATATCAGGAGAATGAAAGCACCATGATGGCTGGGCACAATGGCATGCCCATAATCCTAGAGACTCAGAAGCCTGAGATAGGAGGATCTTGAATTCAAGGCCAGAGGCAGCCTGCACAAATTAGAGACCCTGTCTCACAATATGAAGTAAAAAAGGGTCTGGAGATGCACCTTGATGTTAGAGCACTTGCCTAGCATGGGTGAGGGCCTCTCTACAAACACCTAGTACTGAAAAAAAAAAAGAAGCTACAATATAACGTGATGACTTGATGAACAATGGGCTTCAGCCACTCCAAATGTCCACATACTGGTCTTCTGATTGTTTCCCTGAAAATTTAATTAGACAGGATAAATTGCAACTGTAAAAGCCCTCATCAACATTTTCTTGTTTGTGAATTAAGAGCTACTGAGATGGGGAAAGCCAAATGGAACACTCTGACACCATCCTCCCCTTCTACACAACTGGATTCACACCATGATGATTTACAGAAAATAATACCATTGTTAAAGGAGTAAATGAAGCTGTGTTGGTGAGTCCTACAAGTACACATTTAGCTGTAGTCCGGTCATTACCAAAATCAATAAATTGTGCCAGATAACTATAAAGCATCACAAACAGAAACAAATGCTTCCTCAATTACAGCTGCGATGTCACATATGGCATTGATACTCAAACAATTTAGTGCAGCCTCTGGCATCAGATGTACAGCTATTGATCAAAGTTAAGGATTGTCATAAAAAGACATCAATGAGAGATTTTAAAAGTCAAGTCCCAGACAGATACTTGCCATAATTATAGTCAACAAATTATTCCTATTCACATATGAAAAGGACTCTATATCAATTCAGGCAATTCACTTGGAAAAAGGGCAGGGCAACCTAAATGGTTCTTCATGAAATAGAGTACCTGGTAAGCACATTAAAATGTGCTTAAATTTGTTATTTTTCCAAGTAGTAAAAATTAAAATCATGAGGTGATTCTTCTAGTCACCCAGTGTGTTAGATTTTGAGTTGCTGGTTAAAACAACTTCAAGGAGGGAAGATTTATTTTAGCTCACAGTTTCTGAAGCAGTAGTCCATTATGGAGGGTTGTTGTGAGGTGCCATTAAGTCAGTATCTGACTCATAGTGACCCTACATACAACAGGGGAAACACTATTGTCAGTGGTTCTCTACTGTTCATAGGGTTTTCAATGGTGGATTTTTGGGAGTGGGTTGCCAGGTCCTTCTCCCAAGCCTACAGCACCTGGTGTTCCCAGGTGGTCTCCCATCCAAGTACTAACCCGGCCTGACCCTGCTTAGCTTCCAAGATCTGAAGGGATCAGATACCACAGGGCTACCGCATTATGGAGGGTAGGATATGGCAAAGCACAGCAGTGAACTTTGTGGATGCCATGAGGGAGAGAAAAAATGTACAGGAAGGGGCCAGGGAAAGATATAACCACTCAATACATGCCCCCAGTGACCTACTTCCTCCAACTAGGCCCAGCCTCCTATTTTACATTGCTTTGCAATAATACTATTACATGATAAGTGCATCAAGGGATGAAGGCATTCATTAGGTCCAAGCCCTAATGATCTAATCACCTCTAGAGATATCATTAAAGACATCCCCAGAGGTGTGCTTTATTAATCTCCTGTCCCTTGCTCAATCCAATCAAATTGACTAATAAGATTAACCATCCCACCCATTAAAATTGCTGAAGTAAACAAAAAGGAAGACAATAGCATTGGAAAGATGTATATCAAAGAGAATTCTCATGTATATTAATGATATGTAAATTGGAAAACCACCATCGAATATTGTTAGGCACTCCATACTAAAGTGACACCTCTGCAAACCTTAGCACATGATTTCTCTTCTAAGTGTCTACCAAGAATAATTTATATGAGTATTTAATGAAAGACATCCACAAGAGTCTTTATAAATGTACTATTTATTACATTCCCAAATTCAAAGCCCAAATGTGCATAAACAGCAGGCTGACTAAACTGAAATATATTCATAAACAGAACTCATGGAGCAATAAAATTAAGTAATTTACAACTTTATCCAATAACATGGCTGGATCCCAAGAAGGTAATGTTGAACAAAAGAAGACAGATATAAAATGGACTGGTAAAAGGCAAAAGCAATCTATAGTATTAGGTGTAAGGATACTAGTTATCCCTAGAGGTCAATGATTAGAAAGTAGTTGATGATGTTCTGCATCTTGTCATGGTGATGCTTATAAGAGTGTCCTCTTCAAATGTGCCCATTTGAAAATTTACCAATGTATAAACATCTGATTAATTTAGTTTTTTATTTTTATTTCATAATTCAATAAACATTCCTCATGTAGAAATGACAGCAGGACAATCTTATTGTTTGCTCAGGGCTATATTGGTTCTTCTGTCTTTTGTTATGAGATAGTCTACAGGGGTTTTGCCACCTAATTATCCCACATAAAGTCACTCTGGTGCACTATATTGATATAGTCATGCCCATGCAATCACACTAGTCAGTATGTACTACTCTGTGTACCTTAGTAAGACAATGCCTTTCACATGGTAGGAAGTAAGGTTAACAAAGATTAAGGGACCACTCAATAATTTATGGTATGATTCCTGTTCACATATCTCCTCTAAACTACAAGGTTATTTCTTGTACTTTTGCATCAACTTATTTAAACTTGCTGGACTTTTTGAATTCTGGATGTGGTATATATGACATCTGGAATGCTATTCCAGGGAATTGTTGATAGACTTAAAATCTCCAAGCAAGAATGCGGGTTCTGAAAAATTGAGATGTACATACATAGAAGAATATACTCACAGAAAAGACATGCAAATAGAAGGGAGACCATTGGTGGAGAGAGAATGGTCATGAGAGGGTAAGAGGGAAGCAAACAGGAGCAACATGCAATGAAATACATGTATGGAAAGGTCCTAATGAGACCCATTAGGTTGTGCATTAAAAATTAGCAATGAAAATCAAAACAACAAAGAGAAAGTGTTCTGCAGCACATCTAGGCTGCAATACAAACTGCCTTTCCACTCATACCAGATAACTCCACAGATCTGACACTGCTGGAGGGATCTGAGTAGGTAAGACGCAGTGCAGAATCTCTAGCAGGCCAAAAACAGGAGTTATACAACACGCTTCTCACAAGTTATAGCCTGACTGTGCCCTTCTGAAAGAGAAATACACATCACAAAACCACTGTTGGTGTGGTACTGGTTCTGACCTGGGCTAAATGCCTGATGGTAGAACAGCAAGTAAGTCTGCAAACAGAGCAGCCCATCCAGACCTGCTTGTTCTGAGATCCATCTGGCAGGCTCGGGCAGCTGCAAAAGCAATTCATTTGCATTAGAAATAAATACATTATAGATCTGGCCTGAGAAGGTCTAGAAGGCAAAACTACATTGCATACATAGATGGCTTAGATTCCCTTATCACTTACTTCTGGTAAGTCAATATCTTTTACTCAGTTTGTGTAAGTAGGCTTGCAGAAATTTTCCATAAGGGAAAAGAATAGCCTGGTTCACAAATTTATTAGGTTGTCATGCTGTGCTAAGGTGACTGTGTAATACATTTATTCTGCCACACTACAAGACTATCAAGGGTGGCCTTCATTAAAGCCAGTGGTCAAGAGAAATGCCCACATGGACCAGAGCAGTTAGTAGTGAACATGGACATTCACCTTATAGGGACAGGTGTCCGAGGGAAAATAGACGTGGTTTCCTGAACAAGTGGTGCAGATGTTTAGGTGGGGACTAGGGAGAATTAAGGCGGGAGGATTGGATCCAAGTTTAGGAAATGGAAAATATATAGATATGTGGGACTGGGAACGAAGAGTGATCTTTGTGTTTCATCTTTATGATAACTACACAACATCTATCTTCAAGGGGAATCCATGAAAACAGATAGGTAATAATCTGATGCAAGTCAGCAACTCTGTTTCCTTAGCCAGAACAGTTTTTGTTCAGTGAGTCTGAAAGCACTCCTATCCATAAATAAATAGAATATTTGATTTACCAAAGGAGACCTCCCATAATATTGCCTTGAACCAGGGGACCCATTTCACCGTAAAGGAGGTACAGCTTCCAGGTCTGGATCCTAGGATTCTTTGGTCTTACCAAACCACATTCCCTTGAAGTGATTATTAGGATGGTTTTTGTATTCTTGGTTAAGAGGGCACCACGCACTGTGTGGTATATACACTATAACAGTAGCTATATAGCCCTATATATCTAACAGTTAAAATGCATGATTTGAGGACCAGCAATAAAAGTAGTACTGAGTCCATCACCACCAGTCCCAGACATACATTCCAATAACACTCTATCTCAAACTCATAAGTATACACTCTGCCACTGTAGAAGTCCTAGTTCCAGGGAAGATAGAAGTCAGCTAGCCACGAAACTGATGGGTGTTTGATGAGTCAGACTTTTTGCAGCATATGAATGGTAGGAATGATGTAGGAGGTGAGTATTTCATGCTCATCTTCTTTCCTCATCCTATCTTTGAACTCTGAAATCCAACTATTTCTCCATTTCAGAACACAGTTACAAACTTAAGTGCTATTCATCTTAGCTGAAATGCATTGCTTGCACTTTCTCGTCCAGACTTTCTGTGATATCTGTGTTTGGAATGAGGATCAATGGAAATTTAGCAATTTTGACACAAGAACCAAATCGGAAGTAAAAGATTGTTAACACTTGGCCAGAGGAAAAGTGCTTCTCACTTAAGTTCTTGTATACTTATGAGTTAAAGATGAAGTATTATTTGAATGCATTTCTGGGATTGAAGGTGATTGAGTTAATACTATTTCCCTTGCCAGTTCTCAGACATGTATTCTACTACTGGGTATATAGCACTACGTAGCCATTGCTACAGAGTGTATACCACATCAAGCAAGGTGTTGTTCCTGAGTTGCCCTCTTAACCAATTGCCCATAGAGGTGATAAGCCTTATAATGTGCCCTGGAGTTGACCTTTCCTTTTTTTCATTTTATGTGCACCCATAAGCAGGTTAACCTTCTAATTTCTGTCATTCTTCTATTGTACATTCCAAAAATAAGTATTAAAATCATAATATCTTATATCCAAAGAAGTATATATTTTTAAATATAATATTTGTGAGTCTATCATATCTTGAATTGTTGATTATTAAAGTGTGAGACATTTAACAAGTGGAGATGTACTTTTTTCACTCTCCAAACTATTTTGTTGCATTTATAATCACTTTTGAATACTAGAGCCTCAGACTCTGTCCACCAGAGCATGCTTATTTGCAAACTTGCTGGAAGCTAGACGGAAGAAAAATTCTTAGCAAATCACTTAATTTCATACAGACTTTCCTTTTCCTGCTGGTTTACGGTATAACTAAACACATTCAAAGAGCTTGCCTGACCTCAGATTTTCCAAAAGCAGGAAGCCTGACTAAGGAAAGTGGCTCACCTCAGCAAGGGAAGATATATCAATTTCTTGTCAGAGCCATGGGTAGCTATGCACCTAGAAATAGGCAGTCAGAGAAATCAATTATTTCAATTCATCTCAATTGCTGAACCCACTTCTAGAATTAGATTTGACTTCCTTATATGCTTGTACAAGTCCTGAAAACATGGTTTGTTGTTGTTTTAGGTGTTATCCAGTCAGGTCTGACTCATAGAGATCCTATGTACAAGAGAAGAAAACACTCACCAACACTGTGCCAGGCTCAGAATTTTTTTTATACTTAAGCCCATGGTGGCAGCTACTATGTAATCCATGTAACTGAGAGTCTTCCTTTGTTCCATTGACCTGCCATTCTCCAGGGATTGGTCTCTCCAGCCAACATGTCCAAAATATGTAAGACACAGTCTAAACATCCTTGCTTCCAAGGAACAATTTGGTTGCACTTCTTCTAGGACACATCACTTTGTTCTTTTGGTAATCCATGATATATTTAATATTCTTCTCCTGCCCCATAATTCTCCTGTCTCCCTTATTCAATCAATTGAAGCATCAATTTAAGTAATTCAAGCATCAATTCTCCTGTCTCCCTTATTCAATGCCAACTTTCACAACCATATGATGTGACTGCAAATACCATGGCATGAGTCAGTTGCACCTTCCCCTTCGATGTGCATCTTTACTTTTCAACACTTTAAAGAGGTCTTTTGCAATGGCTTTTCCCAAAGTAATGCATCTTTTGATGTCTTGACTGCTTCTTCCATGGGTGTTGATTGTAGAAACAAATCAAGCATAATCTTGGACAACCTCAATCTTTTTTCCATTTAACATGAAGTTGCTTACTGACTCAGTTGTAAGGATTTTTTTTATATTGAGGCACAATCCACAATGAAGGTTATGCTCTTTTATCTTCATCAATAAATACTTCAAACCCTCTTCATGTTCAGCAAGCACAGTTATGTCATCTGCATAATACAGGTTGCTAATGAGTCTTCCTCCAATCATGAAGCCCCAGTCTTCTCCATAAAGTCCAGCTTCTTGGATAATTTGCTCAGCATAGAGATTGAAGAGGTATGCTGAAAGGACACAGCCCTGACACATACCTTACTGAACATTAAACCAGATAGTGCTTGCTTGTTCTGTGTGAACGACTGCCTCCTGGTCCATGTATAGATTCTTCATAAGCACCATTAAGTGCTCTGGTATTCCCATTCATCACAATGTTATTCATAATTTGTTTTGATACACACAGTCAAGTGCCTTTCTATAGTCAATTAAACTTAAATAAACATCTTTCTGATATTATCTGCTTTTAACTAATATGCATCTGACATCAGCAGACTCTTATAATTCCAGTCGTTAAATTCCACACAAGAAATAGAAAAAGACAAAGCCTATACAAAGTCCTTTCCAATTATTTGCACATTCCTTGTGAACAGACTCAAGGAGAACTAGAATCCATTCATTAATAAGTTTTGTTTTAAAAACTACATGTCAAGATTTGGTATTTGGCAACTTAACTATAGTTTAAAACAACACACTACTTTTCATAAAGGAAAAGTATTAAATTAAAAAAATAGATTTGATTTTGGGTAATGATTTTTCATCTTATTTATTTAGGGAGCAAAAACAATGGAGCAAAAACAATACTATGTACTATCTCTGTTTTGGAGTGAGATTTTAAAGCTGAAATGGAGAACTATAAAATAAAAGAGCTGATTGAGAAACAAGAGCTAATTATTACCCAAAGTATGTGATGGGTCCTGAATGTATCCTGAATACAAGGAATAGCTTTCCATTAAAGGGAAGAATAACTCAAGGTCAGAACATAGCCTTTCTATTCTTCCTGTACAAAAGAGAATTCAATTCAGAAGGCAAGAAGAAGGATGCTGTCTTTATAGAGGCACACATAATTGTATATACATTAGGGTAATGACATTCTTCCTCCATTTTTTCCTTCTCTTCTGATAATTTGTATATGGTCACTTGGATTAGGAAAGCTATTGCATAAACTTAGTTCTGTCTGATTCATAAATTTTCATTTTGGAGGTGGATTTTCTCAGGAAATCAAATGCTGGATGCTGCCTGAATCCTTTCACAAGATCCTAGCACCAGTTCATGGAAGAAAAGACTGTAAAAGCACATGATAAATTGGGCATAGTGGAACACACCAGTAAATCTCAGCATCTGGGAGGCTAAAACTGTGTCAAAAAAAGAAAAAATGTATGTAAGTATCTCACTGTAAACTCAGAAACACTTTTAAAATATACCAGAAATCTTAAAATGAAAATATTACTAGAGCTCAGAAGTGTCCGTGGGGATTTGGAAGGTTTGCTATGGACAGGAAGTCAGGCAAGAAACAGTGAAGGGCCCTGTGTTTCCTAAGGGTAACAACAGGTGCCTGATAGGTTTTGCATACAAAATAGAAGTCTTGCAGTAATGTTTTTGTGTTATTTAAACCATTAGCAAATAAATAATTTTCATTAATTTATTTAAAATCTATTTCCACAAAATTTTACTACATTTACCAGATTCTTTTCCTTTGTGTGGGTCACTGCTTGCTCAGTAGTTAATAACTGCCTAACAATCTTAACATAGCGGATAACTAGATGCTTCTATCCATTGGTCTCCCTAATTGAGAACTGCATTCCCATAAGCAGTGATAATTCTTAGAATATATTCAAACAGGAAAAAGTCTGATTTGACTGACCTCATCTCTATTATCCACTTCTTCCAGGAATTCAGTGGTGATTGATGATATCTGTGCAGTGAACAAGGATCTAGCCAACTCTTTCTGTTCTTCCATAAATATTAACTAAAAGGAAGAGACAGTTAGGTGACCATCCAAGAAATATGCCCTTCCAAGCACAACTTCCCAGTGCAACTGACATCAGTGTCACCCAGAATGCTTCTCTTATCTTTGGCTCATGAGGGAGTGAAAAGAATATATAATTCACTTTTATGAACTATCAGATATCAAAACAAGTGAAAAAAGGAAAGGAAAGGAAAGGAAAGGAAGGAAAAAGAGAGATGTTGATGCCTTCCCTGAAGAAGAAAGACAGTTCACTACACCTGACATCTTGTGAGTGATTTCTGCTCTATTTGTTGTGAAACATATGTGTCTGGAAAATGAGGACTTCCACCTATTTGTTAAAACACAATAGAGTTATATGTTTACAACTTCCTGAAAGAAATTTATGTTAGATAAAATCTAACATCAGGATGATTGTAAGAAAAAATTCATAGTCCCTTTTACTGAAAGTAAATCATAGACACATTACATGTACATGTGTATATACAGTAAATATTTATCTTAATATGTATATAATATTTTTAAAAAGAGAACCTCTGAGCTACCTTCCTATAAGCAAAATTCTTGAATGTTTTAGTGGAAAATAAAAATATTTCACTGATATAAATACCAACATGTTTTATATGCCATAATTTTGTGATGCTCCTGGTAATAGAGGAGATGATTAGATGTTTATTATATAAGACAACTCATACTATTTCAACAATATTATATATATGCATAATCCTTCATATTACCAGTCTTTCTTTTTTTTGAAATATATATATATACACACACACATACATACATACATATATACACACATATATACACACACATACATACATATACACATACACACATACAAACACATATGTGTATATATGTATATATACATATATACATGTACGTGTATATATACATATACGTGTGTATATATACACACATACATATATATGCTTTGCCATAGCTATTTGCATACTTTTATAAATTGTATGATATTTTTATAGAAAAATTTATTATTAATTTCATTCAAGCTAGTTATTAACAGAGAAAGATTTTTTTTTTCAGTACTAGGCAGTTGAACCCAGGGCTTCACGCATACTTCACAAGGGCTGGACCACTGAGCTGTACTCCCAGGCCCCTTTCAGTACTTTTTACCTTGAGACAGGGTCTCTCTAAGTTATGCAAGCTGCCTGTGGCCTCAAACTCATGATCCTCCTGCCTCCACTTCCTGAGTGACTAGGATGATAGGCATGTGCCACAGTGTTCACGCAGAGAAAGATTTTATCATTAAAACAAAGAGAGAAAACAAAAAGTTGCAAAATTAAGAGAGGTAGAAAAATAAATGACAAATCTCTGAATGACAATGACATTTTCAACACATCACATATTGTTTTAGGAAAAATTATCTTTGCCATTGCAATCCATATCCAAGCAGGTATGAAAAATAGAGAATACATATTATTTAAATAATTTCAATTACTTAATTTCCCATTTGCATTTTAATATAAATCTTGATTTCACTGTTTGATGATATCTATAAGGCCAGACTGTAAATATTAAAGTAATTTAGGTCCAAGCAAATTGTGATATTTTTCTCCCATCTATTTAATAATTATTTTCCACCATTCACTAGGCTCAAGTTATGTCAAACTGAGAAGGGTTTGTTCATCCTAACGGGAAGCATCCTGAATTGTGTAATGTCCTATATAGAGTAATAACAATCACTTTGGTAAATAGTTCTGACATTAAGAGAAAAAATCAATTAGGACTGATTTGGTCCTATATGCTGTCATTTCTCATGGTGCAGAGAAATTTGGAAGTTAAAAGTTATTAGGTAAATTAGTTATCAAAATAGTCAATAATAATTTACACTGTAACTTTTGCTATGTCTCATCTGAAGGTGATTATCTATATTAATTCTCCCGCCAAATATGTGTATTTTAAATAATAGGTATGTATGTGAACTAGGCTTAAGTTCTGATCTTGAATCATTCTAATAAATTAATAACATTGGTTTACATTTTCTTTTTCTGTCAATTCAATCTTCTCAGTTTTGCATCTTATAATAAATAACTGATTTCTAATATAAAATATGTCACTTTGTGCATCTTGGAAAAGTCTTAAATTTGAGAAAGACTGAGAAAAAATTAATAAGGAATTACATAGTTGATCCTTTAACAAATTTGTGAAAAAACTACATTTGCCTTTTCTTTGAATAAAAAGCAGTTATATAGATAACATAATTGGGAAACTTGTTGTATTTAATTGTGAAAATTGCTGCCCTGGTCTGAATTTCTGTGTCCCTTAAAATTTTATGTGTTGAAATCTAATCCCCTATATGATGGTTCCAGGAGGGCAGTTCTGTGGAACCATTAGGTCCATAGGGTGGAGTACTCATCAATAGTATTAGTACCTTCACAAAAGAGGTCCTAAAGGGCTGCCTTGCCCCTTCCACCATGGTACCAATTATGAACAGGGAAACAGGTTTGCACCAGACAAAGAATCTCCCAGTGCCTTACTCTTAGATTTACTTGCCTCTAGAACAGTAAGGAATAAATTTCTATATTCATAATCTACCCAGTCTATATTTAGTTATGGACTAAGACAACCACCTTTTGCAAATCACAGTTGCTTTACACCCCAAGGGGCAGGACAGCCACTCAATGAGAAAGAACTATAGTAGTACTACCCGAGCTCCAAGTTTGCAAAAAGAGAAATGAATACAGTTGACTTCCTTAATTCTCCTTATCTGAAAGAAGGAAGGGATTTCAAATATGCATCTACATATTTCCCATGATATATTCTACTGGAATAAGAATTATATTTAAGTACTAGCCACTCAAAGTTCAGTAAGTTAACTGAACCTGGTTGCATTCATTTGCAATTCGATATACTCAGGAGGCTAAGGCAGGAGAATGGTGAGCTCCAGGGCAAAAGCAACCTCCACAAGGTAGCCAGACTCTGTCAAAATTTAAAATTTGACTTTTGGAAATATGCCCAATGGAAGATAAGTCATTACACCACATGAACGCCTACACTTCCATGTTTAGTGCAGCACACTTCACAATTGCAAGGGTATGAAATCAACCCAGATGTCCTTCAACAGAGGACTGAATTAGCTCATTTTGGAGAGCATCCCTCTGCAGTCTCTGGGGTCCCAGGTTCGATTCCCAGCACCCCCCACCCCAATGGGAGAAGAACGTGGCAATCTACTCTTGAGGGAATCCAAAAACAATCAGCCATTGAAAACCCTATGAGGGTCACTATGAGTCGGACATGACTTGACGGCACCTAACAACAACAGCAAGTGTATATACACACAATGGAATACTATTCAGCAGTAAAGAATGAAATTATGTCATTTGCAGCAAAATGAATGTAAGTGGTGAACAACATTTTAAGCGAAATAACCCAGACTCAAAAAGACAAATACCACATGCTCACTCTCATATACCGGAGCCAAATCTATCTTAATGTGGAAAATATTATATATTCACACACACACACACACACACACACACACACACACACAAAACCATGTGTACAAATGTATAATCATTCTTATCTATGGATGGAATATACAAGTGGACCTGAAATAAGGGGGAAGGGAACTAACTGGAGGAAGTGGATGATGGGGCATGGGGGAAAAAGGAGAGGGATCAAAGTATAGGGGTAAAGAGGGAAAGAAAAATGCAAAATACAGGATATAACTCTATGAATTCCTTTTTTTCTTTCTTCTTTCATTTATTCTGTTCTGTAAAATATTTAAGGAGATAGAAGTGTAGGCAAAACCTATTTAATAGTTACATAATGGATATATCAAATGACTTACTACTCTGAATCCCACTAATAAGTATAAATAAAATCCCAATAAAAAGGAGGCTATGGGATGTAGTTCATGATCGAGCTCTTGCCTGTCATGCGTGAGGACTCTGCTCAACTCCCCAGTACAGCAAATAAAGAAAAAATCAGTTATAAGACCCTTTCCTAAAGAAGCCTAGACTATAATAGCAACACATATATACAGATAAATAATATCATTTTAAGGAAGGCTTCTCAATCTTGGCATGGTGGCAGTTTGTCCCAGAGAATGCTTTGCCATAGAGTCTGTCCCATGCATTGTAGGATGTTTATCAGCATCTCTAGCATCCCATTATATTCGACTGTCGACATACACACTCTTCTCAATAATGACAACAAACATTTCTTCAGAGAATGGAAATGTCCTTTAGTGGCAAGTCACCCCTAGCTGAGAACTGTTGTGCCAGCCTATTAAACACAAGCATAAAGTTGTGTGTGTGTGTGCGCGCGTGTGTGTGTATTATTTTAAAGTAACTAAATGACTATGCTTAATTTTTGTGTGCACGAGTGTGGAGGGAAAGAGGAGGCAGGATTCTCTGTGCAGAGCATGTTTTGTAAATAGCTTCCTGAAAGAGAACCAACATAGTGTGCAAGTCAGCCAGAACGAGGCATGGACATCAGGAAAAATAAATATCAAATCATGAAACCTGAAGTAGCAGAGGGACCTGGATTTATTCTCCCATTTCGTTGGGGGACGCTGTGAAAGTAAGCTAGCATTTTATGCAGGTGGTAGATCACAGGAGGTACTCAAGCCTTTCTAGGAAGCTGGGCAGACAGGACCCTGCCAGGAATGAGAAAAGACAGAGCATCTTCACAGGCCAACTAACTGATCAGAGTTCAGATTGGGAGATGCAAGTTGGCTTCAGTGTGGGGGAAAGAACTGTAGATGCAGAAGACAGGCAAGGCTAGGCTTTGTTAGGCAGACCTGAGAAGACAACAGGATAATAGTAAAGGAGAAAAAGAGAAGTGTCCACAGTTGGGAAAATACATTAAGGTGACATTTTGGTCACTGATCATAAGAGATGATGAGAAGTGAAGCTGGGGACGATTTAATGGTTTCTGGAGAGCCGCAAAGAAAATGGCTTTCCGTGTTTGGCTTATATCCTCCTGGATCTCTTTACATTTTTTAATAGACTGACTCCCAGCAGTGAGCACCTGTGTCTCTTTCCAGAGGACTCCCCCCAGGCTCCAGGCTCCTGATTGCTGGCACTCATGCATAGCCCGATTGCCTGGGAATTTACATTCATCTTGAGGTGTTCTCAAGCAACGACTGGCAGGCAGAGGAGTGTAAACTGCTCTCTGGCACCTGAGCAGGACCACACAAAGATGGGGTCTGTGCTGTCTCTGAACCCACTGGCTAGTGTGTCATGAAAACAGTCGCTAGCAAAAATACATTTTTACAGACTTTGGCTCCATACCTGACAATGCTAAATTTTGGCCTTTTTTTTTCATTTGTTTGAAATAAATGTAGAATGTTAGAGATTGCAAGTTACCTTTTGGATATGAGGAGAAGGATTACAGAAAAGGTCTGGTTAAAGATTTACATGATGTGGATATTAAGGACATAGATATTATTCCTGACTCTCTTATTATCTCCTCTTCTATATTGTACTGTGCATTCATATTTGCTCAAGTCTTTCAAAATTGAGATTTAGTACCTTTCAAATAAGAGAAATATGAGGATAGATTCTGCTCATATGTGAACAGACCCTTACCTAAGATAAGGGTGTATGTGAAAATAGTATTCTGTCCTATGTCCTGTATATACATATTTTTTTCCATTATGACCTTTATCTCTATTTGTCATTTGAGACAAAATTTTCAGATTAATGTTGACATCCATTTATTAGGTTATTCCCTTATTTATTTATTCACTCTTGGACTAATCTTTGGTGTTACCTTCCACAAAGTGCCAGGCTCTGTGTTAGTCACTGGGAAAGAATCATGCATTAAGGAGTAACTTTTCCATATGCAAAGTGACTATGATGTGTAATATTTGAGAATCATCAGCTCCTATTAGTTAATAAATGATGAATAATTTGCCAGATCCTGGCACAAAATATTAACAGATTGCACATCAGAGTCATTTTATAATGTAAAACATGACTAATGTTACATTACTAATCTCATTTAATACAAGTAAAAACCCATAATGCTAAAAGGAGAGAATCAAACAATTAATACCTCAGTGGTTTTGCATAAACAAGATGTAGTGTAGAAGCTTTAGTTTGTCATATACACTAGCCATGACCTCATGGGAAGATGTAGTTAAGGGCTCCCTACATTTTCCGGAAAGAACATCAGGAATGTGAATGAGAATATTTATGATCCCCAACATACTCTGTGCTCCCCATTAGCCGAGACTTCAACATCACTGCATTGGTCAGATTCCTCATGATTGTGGCAAATACCTGAAGAAAGATTTTTCTGGCTCATGTTTTCAGAGGTTTGCTTTTGTACCATCCAGCCCCCCACCCTAATGGACAATGCCATCCATATTCATGGTGGATATTCTCCCCTCAAGTCCTGTCTACCATGCAAATTGTTTCTACAAACATCCTCAGAGACACACCCAGAAGTGTGATTTACTCTCTCTCAGGTGTTTCTCAACCTAATCAAGTTGAAAATCAAGATTAAATATGACAAATCTACCCTTTGTCATCTTGATTACCAAACACATCTCCTTAAATCATATTTAATCTCCAAATAATGATAGTAAGAAGGTCATAATTCTACTTACCATGTATAACTACCCTATATACAACTGAAACTTCATTAATTCCTTCCCCAAAATCTCAACAGTTCTTCTTTGGGTGCTGTTGAGTCAGATCCAACTCATGGAGACCCTATGTACAATAGAATGAAACACTACCCAACACTATGCCCTGCACACAATATTTTTTTAGGTTTGAGCCCAATGGTGCAGCCACTACATGTCTTCTCATTTTGAGTTGTGCCACATAAGCAAAAGGAGGTAAATAAGGGTTGTACTCCATACCCATCATTAAGGGTGACTCTGAGGAGGCAACTTTTCCCCTCTCATATAGTTTCTTGAATGCCTTCCAGTCTAGGGGTTCATTTTCCAGCACTATATTTGACAGTGCTTCTCTGCTATTGATATGATTTTCAATGGCTGGTTGTTTCAGGAGAAGGTTACTGGGTCCTTATCCCTAGTCTGTCTTAGTCTGGAAGCTCAGCTGAAACCTGTCCACCATGGGTGGCCCTGCTGATATCTGAAGGACTAGTGGCACAACTTTCAGCATCACAGCAACATGCAAACCCCCACAACACAACAAGCTGACAGACACATACGGGCAGCACTTCTAGTATTACTAAAATGTTGAAGTCCAAGTTCTCCTCTCAGGCTCAAGGTAAACTCTTAGCTGGGAAGCCCTGTGTAAAATTTAAAAAGCAAAGTTACATACTTCCAAAATACAATGGCATAAAGTAAATATTCCCATTCCAAATGGAAGGAATCAGAGAATAGAAAGGAAGGATTGGACCAAAGTAAGACCAAAACCCAGGAGGGCACATATTAAATTCTGCACCTCAATATCTAATATCTGTGGCACTTATTGAGTGCTGTGATCTCCAAAGAGCCTGGGTGGCCCCGTCTCCATTGCCTTGCTTGTTGAAGCCCACGTGGTCTCTCTCCTGGGCTGGCTGTGTTCACCGTCTGCAGCTTTCTTCAGCAGACATTCCACTGGCTGGCATCTCTAACTTCCTGAGGTTTCTATTGCATCTATGGCTTTACTCCTATGGCTTCACACATTTCCCTCCCAGGAGCTGCTTTCAGTGATTTAAACTGTTCCACACATTGTCTGGCCTCCCAAGCCTTCACTTGAAATCAGAGTAGAAACATTGTGACCTCACAATGCTCACATTCTGCATACACACAAACCCAGAATCATGAGGAAAACACAAAGATCTTCCAACTGAAGAAGTAGCCAAGTCCCCTTGAACTATAGCTGCAGTGGCATCTGTGTTTCCGGATGGCTGAAAATGGGGAAACATTTCCCTAGGTGGTGTTGTGAAAACACAGCATCCTAGAACTCTCAAAGGAAAATCTCCCGAATGATTTTACAATTTAACACCAGAAAGCCTAGGTTGGTTGGCGTCTGGTCAGTCCCTAAGATGCCCTTAGGCATCATTCCTATTTTCTCAGTGCAAATTTCTTTCCTATGGCATTAATCTCTTTAACACCCATATCCTTTTCACATGCAACATTTAATGCATCCCTTTTCTGGTCAAGCTACATGTTTTTCAAATATTCCACTCTGCTTTTTTTCACCCAATTCTCACTATAAACTTAACTAAACGTAGGTAACAATACCCATGCAGTAGGCTAAATGCTGAGCTGCCTTGAAATTTCCCCTGCTAGATTAATTAGTAGTTCACCTTTAGATACAATCTCCCATAAAGTCTCAGAGCCCGGATAAAGTGTGCATAAATTCTTTGCCACAATGTAACACAAATACCCTGCAGAGCAATTCCCAATAGAGTCTTTGTTTCTTTCCAAAATCTCATCAGTCTTACTGTCTGCCTTCCTGCTGACATTCTGCTGTTCTGAGCTCCATCAGAGTCACTCAATAAGGTGTGCTGATAGACTTCAAGGCTTTCTCTAGATTCCTTTTCCAACATTTCCCAAACTCTCCCTGTAAACCAGTTTCTAAAGCCAGATGATCAGGTAGTTTAAGCAATGCTATGAATTCTCAGTACCAATTTTCTGTGTTAATCAGCTTTTCATCACTGACAAATAACTGAGAGAAATGATGTAAAACAAGGAAGGGTTTATTTAGTCTCAAAGTTCTAGAGGTTTTAGTCCACGACCAGCTGGCTTTGTTGTTTCTGGGCCTCTGATGAGGCAGAACATCATATCATGATGAAGGGCTTGGGGGAGGCAGAGTCATTCACCTAATGGAAACAGAGGGAGTGAGAAAGGGGGAGAGGAAAGAGAGGGAGACACACACACACACACAGAGAGAGAGAGAGAGAGAGAGAGAGAGAGAGAGAGAGAGAGAGAGAGAGGGGACAAGTCACAAGTGCCTGTGTCTGTGTGTGGGCTTCTACTGCTTTTCTATCTACTGGAGGAGCGCACCAACATATTTTCATGGTGGGTCCTATTCCTCAGTTGTTGTCCAACATGTAAGGGTGGAAACACCACTTATACACCTGGAAGTATGCTTAGGTGTTTCTTAAACTAATCAAGCTAATGATCAATACTAGCTATCACAGTTGCCCAGAATGTAATTTTCATGAGAAACCCTTTATTCAGTATTCAATTAATTGAATCACTTCATTTGATTCACTGAAGTACTGTTTAGAAGCGATGGAATATATTTTGTTTAGATTTTACATGAAATAATGTTGACATAGTCTATTAAGGTAAGCCCACAACAAATTCTTAGCATATGTTATATCATATATATGTACATATATAATCCAATAGTATTATTTTTCTAACACATGTCTCTGATTAAAGTACTCATGGATAAAATGATGTGTCTTACTTTTGAGTTTGTAATTCAATGGTGGACGAGGTCCAGACATTACATAATCCACCCTCTCTCTGTCCATATTACCCAGGGACTAGGAGTCAAAAACACTGGTTTTGGGTGGTTTAGACAATCCATGCCATATTCTTTATATAATATTTGTATAATTTTTTGAAATTCATTTAACTTTTAATAGATTTTACTTCAGTATTTATAATAGGGTAAACAATATTAACCTTTATTATACAGCTTCAGAGTTTTCAAGGCATTTTCATTTCTATTATTGCATGTGAGTATTGCATGCAGATCCCTCTCCAACTTTCTAGAATGCAACAAACAGAAAGGTCTCACAGGAGTGAGATGGGATCTTCAAATTGTGTGTGTGTGTGTGTGTAAAGAAATTCTAACCCTAATAACATGTATGTCTTGTTGTGTTACTTTGTAGTTCCTTCAGAGACATAAAATTGAGTTTCAGTGAATGAAAAATAGAGAAAAAGGAGTTACTGAAAACACAGAAGGCACTAGTGAAATCTACTTTTTTTCCCATTTGTTTGTTTGTTTGTTGGCTTTAACAATTCTGCTCAAATGCTTCAGTGTCTACAGACATTCTGTTTTTAAGAAGTTGTAGCTACCTTCTAGCTGTGGATAACTACCAAACATTGATTTCCCTACTTTCCATTAGTGCTGACTGAAAATGATCAAGTCGATAAAGGCAAAGAAAGTATTTCACTTCCTCTTGTTGTGTCAGCCTACAAGTCTTGCTGTGGTAAACAAAACAGAACAAAATAGAACAAAAAATTATGAAGAAGGCTTGGAGTATAAAGAGAAACATGTGAAGTCTACATGTCAGGCCCTCTGTGATGTAGCCTTTGGTGATGTGTCCTCTCCTATGACTTGAGATGAAAAGATATGTTGAAAATATCTTTGAAAAGATACGTTCAGTCTTTGTTATTAAATGCTTTTTTCTTAACTTTTTCCCTTGAAGTGATCTGACATTACAGCAAAATTTTGAAATTGTAATACCGTTTCTCCTTAGTATCTATGAAAGATTGTTTGTAGGACTATCTGTGAATACCAAAATCCACGCATGATTGCTGGAGTACCATATATACAATGATGTACTATTTTCATATAACTTATGAACATCCTCCTGTCTACTTTAAATCATCTCTACATTACTTATACCACCCAAGACAATAGTTCTTTATATGGTGTTGGTTAGAAAATAAAAATGAGGAAAGAAAGTCTATATGTATTCAATACACATGTAATTTTGTAAACATTTCAGATCCATGATTGGTTGAATACTTGAATGCGGAACACACTGATATAAAGAATCAACTGTATGTGTGAGTAATCCTGCAGCTGCAAAGTAAGACTACACCGAACAGAAGATTTCCTATATAAACCTTACTTTTATCTTTGGACAAGTGATATTCCCACACTTTTTCAAAAAAAGTAACTCATGATTCAAGACTGGTTCAGAAACACAATGCAACTTGATGGAATGAGAACACGCTTTCAAATAATGCAAATTTTCCCAAAGACGATGTAGCTTCTGGATAGGAAGGCTTTCTCTTTCATCAAGCAAAATGAATAACTTGTGTTTGACAACTTGTGTTTTACAAATCTCCCACAGTGTAGGGGGGAATTATTCACCTAACATCAATAAATTTTCTATTGGGGTTTTATTACATCATTTCCATATTTGCATATAATGTAGTTTCAGCCTATTCACTCCCACCATCCAGCCATTAAGAAAACAGCAATGCTAGTAAGGATGTAGGGAAAGGAGAACTCTTGTTCACTTAAGAATTTGTGTGCACCAAATAACACAATGAATACTGTGAACTGACAACATATAGTTGGAGAGAAGATATTTGAAAATCATTTATCTGGGTAGGAGTTAATACTCAAATTATATAAAATATCATACAATGTAACAGCAACAAATGTTTCAATAATATGGTTGAAAATAGACTGAAGACTTGAATATACATTTCTTGAAAGATGATATATACATAGCCAAGAAAACATAGGAAAAGATACTCAACATCATTAATCAGAGAAATGCAAATAAAACTAAAAAGAAAAATCACTTCACACCTATTAGGATGTTGTTGTTGTTGTTGTTAGGTGCTGTCGAGTCAGTGTCCGACTCATAACGATGCTCATAGGGTTTTCAATGGCTGACTGTTTCAGGATTGCCTTGGAAGTGGATTACCAGGCCCTTCTCCAATTTTTGCGGTGCTGGGAATTGAACTCAGGACCTCAGAGACTGCAGCACAGCGCTCTACCCTCTGAGCTAAATCCCAGCCCCCTATTAGGATGAGTACTAGCAAAACAAGAAAGCAGAAAACAAGTGTTGGAAAAGATGAAGAGAAACTGAAATCCTTGTACACTATTGGTGTACAAGCTCTTGGGTCTTATTGGTCCCAAGCTCTTGGGAAAATAACATGGAGTTTGCTCAAAAATATAAAATTATACTTTTGGATACTTACACACACATACACATAACACACATACACACACACACACACACACATACACACACATTTGAGGATTGAAATGGAGTCTTCGAGATATCCTAGAAACACTATTCCCAAAAGCCAAGACATAGAAGCAATCCAAATATCCATCATTGGACAAACAAATATGGTGTATGTGCACAAGGGAATATTATCCAGCCCTAAATAAAGGAAATCCTGTGGAATACCACTACATGGAAGAACCTTGAGAACATTGTGCTAAGTAAAATTATCCAGGTACAAAAAGCCAAGTGCTGTATGATTCAAATTACATGAAATATCTAAAGTGGCCAAAATAATAGAAATAAAAAGTTAAATGGTGGCTACCAGGACATATATGGAGCAGAGAAAGGGGAGTTACTTAGAAAAGATTTTCATATTATCAAAATGAAAAGTTCTATGGAACTGTCCTATAGCAACATAAATTTACTTAATGGTATTGCATTGTATACACAAAATGAATAAGATGGTAAATTTTATATTATGCTTTTTGTGCACTGTAATAAAAATTAAAACAAACAAATAATAACTCGTAAACATAACCTACCTACTTGAAAAAGAATGTGGTCATATTTCACCATCTCTACACCTATTATTATCTCTTTCTGGGTTTAATAAAATATGCGTTCTATTTCCGTCTTCATCACCTTATACAGTTTATAATCAACACTATCCCTTAAGTAGGTCTGGGATTTAACTCAGTTGGTAGAGCGCTGCGCTGCAGTCTCTGAGGTCCTGAGTTCAATTCCCAGCATTGCAAAGATGGGAGAAGGGCCTGGCAATTCACTCCCAAGGCAATCCTGAAACAGTCAGCCATTGAAAACCCTACGAGGGTCGCTATGAGTTGGATACCGACTCGATCGCACCTAACAACAACAACAATCCTTTAACTATCCTATTAAATTATGTCCTGTTTCATTCAAAATCCTCCTATGGCTTCCGTTTCTCTCAGAGTGAAAATCAAAGTACATTACAGGAACTAATTCCTCTTTTTATCTTCCATCCTTCACATTACTTCTGAAAACTCACCTTGCTACCTTTGGTATAGTAACACCTATTCACATGATCTTCTCCATGTAGCTATCTCTTAGACATTACTCTTCTTAATTTATTTAAACAGAATGTTCCTCTCCAACATACTTTCTTGTCTAGTTAACATTGTTTAGTCACTTTATCAAAAAACTAAGCAAATTCATAAAATGTTTGGATAACAAGATCTTTAAAAAAGGTATATAGCATGGTTGTGTAGGCATAGAATATTGCTGGGCAATTTCAGAGAAAAAAAGCAGTGTTAGCATCTGGGTAGTATTTCAGGGGATATGAATGGAAGCAGTCTCACTTAGAATTACATTCTCTCATCGTCTTTCAATTACTATTACCCATAAAACAGTGTATCAAAGAAATGCAAGATCATGATTCAAAGTCCTACTATGGTTTCTTGCATATGATACATGATCATTTTCATTAAAGAAGAGCAGCCATAAGACCAGAGCAAACACCTAGGTCTCCATGAGGTGATACTGTTTTAAGTGGTGTGGGTTAAGATAATAAAATACAATAAAGCCACAAACTAAACTAAAATAAAATACACACAAAACAAAAAAACCCATCAAGAGTACCTTAGGATGAAGTTTACTTTCTTTTGTATAATTCTTGTTATTGTTTTATTTCAGTTACTTATTCTTTTAAAGGATGCTACTTGTCTGCAAAAATCTATAGTAGTGGAAAGGATGAATTGAACACAGGAACACACTGCTAATGGACACGTACGTGTTAATGTGAAAAATCTTAATATGAGCTACTAATACCATAACAATGACCATTCAATGAGCTATTAGTGTAATATAAAGTACCTCTAATCCACATATAATTTGGGAAGGCAAATTGCAATGGCATACTGAGAACAATGACTACTTAGGTGAATTTGATTTTGAAGGAAATAGCAGGAATTTCTACAAGACAAGCCTATGCAAGTTAGTTTCATTTTTTTTCTCAGTGTATTACTTTGCAAGGGCCGCCAAGAGAAATTACAAAAGACTGGATAGCTTAAACAAAAGAAATTAATTTTGTCATGATTCTGGAGGCTAAAAGTCCAAGATCAAAGTGGTGGCAAGGTTGGTTTCTTCTGAGACCTCTCTCCTTGGTTTGCAAATGCATGAATATCCTCTCTGCCTTCACATGATCTTCTCCGTGACTGTGTCTGTGTCCCAGTCTCTTCTTAAAAAGACACCAGTCTTTTAGAGAGGGGCACAGTCAAATGACCTCATGAAAAATTAATCACTTACCATTAACTATTGAACATAGTACCAGAAGTTATAGCCAGAGCAATTAAACAAGAGAAAGAAATAAAAGACATTAAAATTGTAAAGAACAAAAAAAATAAAATGCCTCTATTTGCAGACAACATGGATCCTATATATAGAAAGCCCTAAAGATGCCACCAGCTAAACTTTAAACTAACAAATGAATTGAGTAAAGTTGTAGGATATGAAACAAATGTACACAAGTAAGTAATGTACACACTGCTAAACTAGCATTCTATATAGTAACAAAGAACTATCCAGAAATGGAGTTTACAAAAGCACACCATTTCACAATTGTTGTTGTTGTTAAGTGCCTTCGAGTCGGTATCCCACTCATAGCGACCCTCATAGGGTTTTCAATGGCTGAGTGCTTTCCAAGAATTAGATGTAAATTTAACCAAGGAGATGAAAGAGTTGTACAATGACATCTATAAAACCTTAATGAAAGAAATTGGAGACAGAGGAATGTAAATATGCACCATAATTATTATGAACTGGAAAAGTTCATAGTGCCAAAATAACTTCATGAACTGAAATAATCTAGTGATTTAATGCAGTTCTTATAAAAATTCCAGGGACATTTTTCACTAAAATAAAAACTTCTAATCTAAAATTTGTATGAAACCGCATATCCAAGGCAATTTTGAGCAAATGTATGAACCTGGAGGCATCACACCAGCCAATTTCACAATACATTACAAGCTGTATTGATAAAAACAGCATTGTAGTTGTACAGCAATGTCTACATACACCAATGGAACAGAATGGAGAGCTTGGAAGTAAATCTATGCCTTTAGGTTCAAGTGATTTTTGCTAGAGATGCTAAAAACATACAATGAGAAAGTGACACTCTCCTAAATAATGTTTGGAAAACAATATCCATATGCAGAAGAATAAAATTAGAGCCTCATGCCATACGATACATAAAAATTAACTGAATTCTTACTGAAGATTCTTTTTACATGGTGTGGCAATTCTGTAAGCTGCTTCAAAATACCTAATTAGCGATTTTTAAAAATTAGACTATGAGGTGTATAGGTATCAATCTCTTCATGTTTATTATACCTGTAGTTCTTTGAATGTTTTAAATGTTTAGAGTTTTTCATCACATTTGGAATTTTTTTCTATTTTTTATTCATACACTTTCATTTGTCCTTTTTCCTACTCTCCCTCTCTCTCTCTCTCTCTCTCTCTCTGAGGCTTCCATCATGCACATGCTGTTATTTTAGATGGTATCCCACATGTCTCTGGGACTTTTCTTCTCCTTTTTCCTTTCTGTTCATTAAATGGAATATTTTCAATTAACTTCAAGTTTACTGATGGTTTTCTGATTTCTGAAATCATCTATTGATAAATTTTTTCATTTCAGTTATTGTATTTTCAAATTCCAGAATTTTTGTGCTTATTTTTTAAAAAATTACATATTTTTATTGATAATCTAATCCTTATCCAGTAAGACATAGTTTACATTCTCTGATTTAATTATTTAGACATAATTTACTTTAGTT
>VMDO01014244.1:0-55257 GCA_007922755.1 Pedetes capensis | reverse complement strand
TCATGTTTGGAAGAGTGGCAGGTCAACGCAAAAGAGGAAAACCCTCCACCAGATGGATTAACACAGTGTCTGCAACAATGGGCTTAAACATAAATAAGATGGTTTGCCTGGCACAGAATCGGCAAGTGTTTCGATCTGCTGTACATAGGGTCGCTATGAGTCAGACTCGACTCGATGGCACCTAACAACAACAACAACAACAGTGTTTTCATAAATTAAATTTATAACATTTTAAATATTTACTCTATATAAAACACAAAGAATTGATTACACTGATCCAATCATTATTTAGTATATAAATATATTTATGTCACGCTGTCGCCATATATATAATTATCATGTGCCGATTAAAAATCACAAAACAATAATGAAATACAAACACAAAAATAATGTATAAAATAACAATACAACAAAATTATTGCCCAGTATTAAGATATAATGTTGTGCCTTACGTTCTCTAGTTTATTTTTTTTTTTTGAAAGGAAAAGCTTAAAAAGAAAAAAGAAAATAACAAAAAAGACAACTATAAATAGAAATAGAAGCTTATAATGTAGCTGATGTCACGATGTTGTTGCTATAATGTGATGATTAAGTGGCACGGATGCCAGTGAAGGGCAACTATACCCTCAATCAGCACCCCTGACTCATCCCCTGGCCTTTCTTAACTGATTGGCCACCCATGAGGAACTGCACCTAAATCCAGCAACAACCTCAACAATCTTCGGGATGCAATTACTCACAACTTGGCAGACCACAGTCCCCTCAGCAGTGAGTAACCTGCATATTAGTGCAATTTCAACTCACAGGACAACCAGAACTGCTATCTGGTATCTAGTAGTGGATCAACTAATCTGTACTCTACCAACCACTCCTCACCCCTCTCCTTTCTTCTCTTAATTCAAGACATCATGATGTATGTCATTTTTTCTTTTCCTTGAGATTTGGGAGGGTCAAAGCTAACAGATTTTTGGTCCCCTCTTTCTCCCAGTAAGGGTTCATACCAAAGGGATGCTTGCATTTCCATATTTAATGTAGCACTCTTCACAATCACAAGAGTATGCAATTAACCAAGATGTCCATCAAGAGAAGAATGGATTGAGAAATTATGGTACATATATGCAATGTCATATTATTCAGCAACAAAGAAAAATGAAATTATGTCACATGCAGCAAAATGGATGGAACTGGAGAACTTCATCTTAATGTGAACAAACCCAGTCCCCAAAAGAGAAATAGCCTATGTTCTCATTCATATGTGGGAGCTAAATCTAATTTAAAGAAAGAAAAACAATCTATACATATGCATATATAGAAAATGTACACTAATACTCATCTAAGAAGTGAAAAAACAAGCAGAGTAGAAAGAAAGTGGGAGGGGATTAGTGGGTAGGAGGAGAGGCAGAGGAAGTAGAGAAGGGGAGGAGAAATAAAACACAGAGGAAAGGGGAGAGGAAAATCTAAAAATATATGATGCAACTACATGAATACATGGGAAAAAGTTGGGGAAAGGAAGGAAGACATTTGCTGAGAATATAACCCATGATTGCATATAATTTTTATTACATATTAATTAAAATTCTTATTTTGTTTTCGTTCTCTTTTCTTATTTTCCTTAGTTTATATGGTTCTGGAAAATATGTAAGTTGATGAAAGTGTAATGAAACGTGAGGTAATATTGCATAATAGATAGAGCAAAAGTCTTATTACTCTACAGTTCACCATTTATAAATAAAGGAAAAACAAACAAAAAAACAAGTTAGGAAGCAACTAAATTGTTAAGAGTTGAAGTAGGAACAATCTATATTCAACTTCTCTCTCTTTGTCTTTCTTTCCTCCTCAGAATACAAATTATTGCCAAAGTAGTGATGATGATTTCTGTGAACCGTTTTGTCTTTAGTTCACATTTATGTAATATAAACATGAATAAAGTATGATATTGTGTTATTAAAGTTTTGCATGAATTATATCTTAATTTGACTGCTCTTCAGAAAATTCAGTATTTTAGGATTAATTTAATATTGGATTTTCAATTTTTTTCATGCTTCATGAAGAGGTACTTCAGTCCTTTGCACTGGGGTATATATTGCTTTGTAGAATTTAACCACAATTTATCCATTGTCTTAGGGAAGAATACTTAAGTTTATTCCACTCTCTGTTATTATACACACTGCAATAATAAACAATGAAAACTTACACATTCAAGAGTTCTGGCTGACTAAATATCAGCTGAGAAATTGCTGATATATCAGAAACATGAATATTCCATTTCCTAGATTTGATAAATTACATGGCTTTATATTCCCATTAGTCATGTATCACAGGCCCTGCTTCCTGACAACCCCTCCAGCATTTAATGTTATTAGAATAGAATCTTTTTCTAATCTCTTCCTCACTGTAAATAATATGGCTGTTAAAATGTACTTTTGTGTGATTACATCATAGCCTGATACAATCATTGGCCATTTACTTTTCCTTTTCTATGAATTTGTTGAATTTCTTTTGCATTTTCCATCAGATTTTTGTCTTCTTATATTGAGGTATAGGTTTATATATTCTACAACTCCATCTTTATCAGCAACATGAGCCACATTTATCCTTTCTCCATCTGTGATATATCATTACCCTAGACTTTTTATCATTTTGCTCATCTTATAGAATTTTTTAATTTTATGAAATAAAATTTATTAAAAGTCATTCTTTGTATTATTCATTTTATCATTCCTTATGTAAATATCATAAACATTGCATATATTTTTCTAAATTTAAAAGCTTGTTATCACATAAGCTCTTTAATTCATTTGCAAAAATAGGAGCATTAATTTTTCCCATTCAGATAGCCAATTATCTTAGCAATAATAACTAAATAACAAAGAAATATATCTTTTAATTAGATTTAACACCTCTAGAAAAGGTCCCCTACCTTGTTTTCTTATTCAAAATATCTATTAATGGAAGTTTACATTTCCAAACTAAATTTAGATTTAGAAGCTCATATTAGTTCAAAATGTTTGAGATTTTGTTTGAAATTGCATGTGGTTTACAAATCATTTTATGAAATTATTCATCCTTTTTACAGCATTTTCCTAATAATGAACTTATCTTTCCACTACTAACATCTGACAGACTTCAATAATGTGTTATCTGTCTGTATAAGGCCCTTTTATATTTTTGTTTTTATTTGTAGGTGGCTGATCATATTTAAAACTCTAGTAGCTTTCTGTTTGAGATTAAGTTTTCTTTTTTTGTGGTATGGGGGCTTTTAGTAACCATGTTTCCTGTATATGAAGTACAGTTCAATGATATAGGTAGACTCTTTATCTAACCTTAATGTTTACCTATAGGTTCTATTGGATTTCTTGTCATCAACTATATGATATGAAATAACTTTATTTTTCTTTTAAAATACTTTTAAATCATGATATAATTACTACTAATTATTGTGCTGACTTCTATATTTAATTCTGTTTAATTGAACCATTGCTAGCAAAAATCTTATTTCTCACTTTCAAAAGATTATCAACCAAAATTATAACCAAAAGTGATATAATAGTTGCATAATAGAAAAAGCTAAAGCTATATTACTCTGTATCCTACCATCATTTACCAACAAAGGGAGAAAATTTAAAAAAAATACCTGATCTTCTCTTTTAATTATATTTTTCATGAGGACTGATAGATTGGGAGAAGGACCTGGCAACCCACTTGCAAAAACCAAACAGCCATTGAAAACCCTATGAATATCAGAGAAGCACTGACAATAGTGTTTCACCTGTTGTTTACAGGGCCTCTATGAGTCGGACTCTGACTCCACGGCACCTAAAAACAACAACAACAACAACTGACAGATTGACAGATTTACTTTATCACATTAAGAATGTTACCTTTCCTGCTCACACTACTATAATATCAGCAACTCAGAAGCCTGAAGCAGGAGGATTGGGATTGCCAGTTCAAGGTTAGAGACAGTATGCACAACTTGGTCAGACCCTGTCTCAAAATAAAAAATTTAAAAAGGGCTCAGGGTGCAGTTCAGTGGTCGAGCCCTTACCTATTATGAGTGAGAACCTGGGTTCAACCTCATCCCCCAAGTTCTACCAAATAAAGTTATCTATTATTCCAAGCTTACTAATAGTACATAATATAAACAAGTTCTAAATTCTTCTATCTCTTATATAAACTAAGGTAATCATACGTGCATATGTGCAAGTGTATTTCTTCTTCCATCTTTGAAAGTAGCAAATTGTACTATAAGTCTTTCTAATATTAAAGTACCCTTCCTTACATTCCTAGGTTCAATGTCTGCTGTGTGGGAATTATAAGAACTCTGTTTCTAAGGAGATTTAACTCTATGGAATTCAAATGTTTCACTGTTTATTATTCTCATATAGTGAGATTATTTTTAAGCACGCCATTCTTTATGAATAACAATCACAGATATAGACATCTCCCCATGGCCCTAAGCAAACCCACAGTGACTTGATCAGAGCATTTTGCCTTAGTCCAGCAGAGCTTCTTGTGCTAAATTTTATATACTAGTGTTTTCTTGATCACTGTAGATAAAACCGTATCAGAATTATCTATTACTGTGAACCTTATTTACTTAAAATTATATCTGGGGCAATGTTTATTAATACATCAACAGATACTTGTTTCTCAGTTACCTTTTCTCCAGGCTATTATCAATTCAAAGACTTAATGTTATACTTTACATTAACATTTATAATGTTAATAAGTATAATAAGTATAACTTAATAAGTTATAATAAGTATAACTTAATGTTATACTCTACATTAATTAAAGAATAAAGGATGAAAAGCTTATAATCATTTCAATAGATACAGAAAAGCAGTTTATGGAATTCTACATCACTGCATGATAAAAATGATTAACAAGTTAAGAATACAAGAAATATATCTCAACATAACAAATGTTACATTTGAGAAATCCACAATGAGCCTTATAATGAATAGAAAAATTGGAAGCTTTTCCTATAAGATCTAAAAAAAGAAGTGAATGTTCAGCTATCTAGATTATGTTTTCTAGCGGGGGTACTATGTAAAAGGTTTCTTCATATTAATGTTTTTGTGGACTTAATAAAAAGTAAAAATATAAAATGAAAACTGTTATATGAATTTAGGGGATAAAGTTGTATAGTACCTTTAAAACTATATTTTCCAATTATATGTATTTTGCTGGTAATTACAAATGTTTCACATAAGAAATTAATTCTTTTAAAATAATTCCTTGGTGAAGGACATCTATCTGAAAATGTCAATTATAGATAAAAGAATAATATCTCAGTATTTATTTATATGCCACCTGGATTATATTTAAATATTCCATATATTTTTATGACCAAAACATTTAAGCACAATGGAAATACAGTAAAAACTGAAACAGAACAGAAAGGCCATTGTCTTAATCTTACACTAAAAAAGACCACTGTGGTCTTTTGTATAAATTCTTTATTTTATTTATTTATTTATTTATTTATTTATTTATTTATTGCCCCACAGGGTCAGACGTGAAAAACCTTCAAGCCTAAAGACATTGCATTATTTGAAAACAACCATAGAGGGGAGTTTTGTCATTGATTTTCTGTGCTGATTCTCAAATTGCTGCACATTTACATGGCTGGATTGAAAACTGAATGTCAGTTGCTTCTTAAGAGAAGTACTTACAGAGCTCTACTATGATAAATGCAGGTATTGCAGGACCTCCCTCACCCCCTATGAGTCATGCACTGTGCTCAGTAATTGTTTTTCCCTTCATATGGACTATACCTCTCAAATATTATTTGAAATGTGATGACTGCAAATACTTTTCTGCTTCCAGATGACACTTCATTATTTTAGGCTTGTCACTTTATCTCCATTTACAATATGTTTAGCTTGGCATTGTTTTATGAAAAAGTATTGGTTTCTGAATATTATTAATATAGCTGTTTTCTTTTTCAATTTTATTTCACACTCAAACTCTAGTCGGAAAGGAATTTCAAAGGAAGGCTGCTTCCATAGTAGGGAAAAAATTTGCTTTATATCACATAACATCACATGGCACACTCATCCAAGGTCTGTTTTCCTGTTTTATAGATTTTTAAGGGCACTTATAAAATCTGTAAAATTTTAAGAGCATCATATTTCATATACAATTTGAGAAGTATAGTCCATATGAAGAGAAAACAATTCCTAAACACAGAGCATGACTCAGTGGGGGAGAGGTCCCCCTGAGATCTCTATATTTATCGTCATAGTAGAGCTCTGTAAGCACTTCTCTTAAGAAACAACTGACACTCAGTCTTCAATGCAGCCATGTAAATCTGAAGGAATTTGAGAGTCAGAACAGAAAACAAATACTGATAAAGTTTGGGCTTGATATTATTGATGTGAGACACAAATACTTGATTTGAATGAAAAAAGAGTAATTGTTTCCTCCCCAGTTCTTCAGCATTTCCTTTCTATACCAAGAACTCTAAGCTAAGTGATAGATTAGTAAAAATGAATAAATAAATAAATAAATAAATAAATGGAAATACAAAGTTTTACAGAACAGATGATTGTGATTTTAAAAGCACAATATTGATTGTATTTAATGGTTGTTACAGATATGCTAGGAAACAGTCAGAAAAACAAAGGTGAATTCTTAGTTTTTCTCTTAATTTTTCCTTGCTTTTATTACTAATTTTAGTGTGTAACTTCATTAGCTTCATTATGACACATACATATATGCATTGCTCATGTTTAACTCTATTACTTTCTCATCAGCCCATCCCTCCATCAGATTCCCTTCAGCTGCAACAATGGTCCTCCTTCTGCTTGCATGACTTCTTTCTGTGTGCACATGCATGCATACATACATACATACATCTCCAGATTTTGCCTTTGAGAGCAAAATGTGATATTTCTCTTGTTTCTCCCATTTACCATTCTTAATAGGCTCTCCCTTCCCCCATCTCTTTTTTTTAAAAAGGGTTGTGTTGAACCCCAGGCCTCAGGAGTGCTTTTGCCGGCACTCTACCATTGTATTGTATCCCAAGTCCATTTTTTTTACTTTTTATTTTGAGATCTGCTCTCACTAAATTACATAGGCTGCCACTGTCCTTGAACCTGCAATCCTTCTGCCTCCATCTCCTGAGTTGCTGGGATTACACACATGCTCCACTGGGCCAGACCACCCTCTCCCTCTCTTTAGTCCCTTTTCTCACATGCTCTGATTTCCATTGGAAGGGGTTATACTTGCTTAGCATATAGAATATCAGTTAGTTTACCAATAATGGGGAGAATAATGCTTAACTCCACTGAAATTATTATGGATATTAATATAATACATACAAAGTATTAAGCAGAGGTAATTATATGGTAGATCATTTTGTATTCCAGAGTTTAAGAAATATTCAACATTATCTGAGAAAATGACATTTGTGTATGCATGTATTTATGAAGCTTTGACAATATAATATAAATGTGACTATAATATAAATATGACATGTATGCATCTATTACTATAGCTATCAGTGATTGAATATTTATTTCAAGCAGGGTTATATATTGTCTGAAATAATAGCAGGTGAAAATATTATTTCCCTATTTTATACATTAACTGTCTTAAAGTTAGCAAGATGAAGTGAGCTGCCCATAAATCCATGGTCAATCAGTGTCAGAAACAGGGCTTAAGTCCCCATTACCTGGCTCTTTTCTTTATTTCCTGCTTAGTTTGCCTTTCAAAAATGGCATCAAAACTTAACCAATAAAAAAATTTACAAATAAATGTGAATAGATTATAATCAAAAGGGATAGGGGAGAGATATTTAAACTATGTATAGATTTAAAAGTCTTACACTATTTCTCTCAGTTTTCATGGTTTTATAAAAAGTACATGGGATTCTGGTTGAATTTGTATATGAAGTTTCATTTGAAGTAATTCTGAAGCTATTCCATTTTTAAATCTTTTAGCTTCATTTTGCTAATGATTTTCCTACAATTAGTTCATTATATTTTCTTTCCACTGTATCCACTCAATTAGTTTTTATGCAATTGGCATTAATGAAAAGGATTTTATGATGTCTTCTAATTGGCACTGCTTAGATATAAGGAAATTTAATATTTTAGTGAATAAAATTACACCAATGTTGAGATACATTTATTAAATTTTTAGTTGCTACCAAATCTAACTTAGGTAAAGCAAAAGTTAACAATGCAAAAATACTGAAGAAATAACTCAAAATGAGTTGTTGTTGTTAGGTGCTATCAAATTGTTTCTGACTCATAGGGACACTTATAGGGTTTTCAATGGCTTGTTGTTTCAAGATTGCCTTGGTAGTGGATTGCCACACATTCTCCATATGCTCCCATTTTTGTGGTGCTGGGAATTGAACCCAGGACCTCAGATACTGCAGAGCAGTGCTCTACCAACTGAGCTAAATCCCAGCCACCAAAATGAATAGAAATGCTAAATGTAACAGGGAAACAATACAAACATGTAAATCAAATACAGTAAGTACATTGAAAGGCCACCAACTACATAAAGAGTTAGTTGATATTTAATTATGGTAAGATTATATCAAAAATAAATAAGTTACAGTTGTTCTATAGCCCAATGAACAGACACAATATTTAAATAACAAGCCTGGATCAAAGCTAATTGTTAGACTAAATGACCTGAACATATGCCATGCATTTTTCTCCCAAATTGGCAGGCTTTCCCTCTTTGGGATGATATTTGCTTTCTGTATGTATGGAGAATTTCAAAGTGACATCATTAGTGTTTTTCTGCATTCTAACTGACAAATTTTTAAAAATATGTGATTTGACCAATAATTCTGCCTTCAAATTAAATTTGTTAACATAAATTTTAAATGACTTGTTGTAATTAAAATACTCATAAATATTTCATGTTTTATTCCATCCAATGGGTTTACTTCCAACAATATTATATAAATTTATTAAAATATCCATCAATCATGATTGAGTTCATTCTATTATGTTTCATGTTCCATGATTTAGAGAATGCAGGCATGACATTATGCATTCTATATGTAGGGATGACATTTCTGTGTTTCTGAATTCCACTAGCTTCTTAAATGCTTGGTATCTCTATCAAATGAAGCACTTGGTCAATACAGTAATAGTCACTGTGCTATAAATCTTTCATACTGAATCAAATCATTTATATATTTATGCTGTCTATTGTTAGGTTGAGTCAGGTCCAACTCATAATGACCCTATATACAACAGGATGAAATGCTCCTGACACTGCCGTGCCTGACACTATGTCAGTTCTTCTCTGCTATTCATGGGGGTTTTTCTATGGTTGATTATTTTGGGGTTACCTCAGGCATGGATTGCTATGTCCTTCTCCCATTTTTGTGGTCCTGGGAATCGAACCCAGGGCCTCAAAAAGTACTGAGCAGCCCACTACCAACTGAGCTAAACCCTAGCCCCTACATATATTTATATAATATATAGCATAACATATAGCTGAGTTTTTCAAAACCACTTGGCTAAGCTGTGGTGCAATTGTTAAATCAAACATGAGTCTAGATGTTGCTGTGAAGGTATTTTGCAAATGTGATTAATATTTAAAAGCATTTAGCTTTAAGTAAAACAAATTACTCTAAAAGTGAGGGTGGACTTCATCCAGTCAGTCAAAAGTCTTAAGAATAAAAACTGAAGTTTCTCCAAACAGAAATAATTCTGCCTTAATATTGTAACATAGAAATTCTGTCTGAATTTCTAGTCTGATAATCTAGTTTACAGCTTTCAGATTCAACAGCCTTACCATTACATGCATTTATTCCTCAAAATCTATCTTTTTACCTACCTTCTCTGGAGAACCAGGACTATAAGTAAATTTATTGATCTACCAATCTATTTATGTTGTTGTTACATGCTGTCTAGTTAGTGTCCAACTCATAGTGACCCTAGGTACAACAGATGAAAAACTATTGTTGTGATTCTCTGCTATTCATAGGGTTTTCAATGGCTGATTGTTTTGGGGGAGTGGGTTGCCAGGTCCTTCTCCCAAGCCTACAGCACCTGGTGTTCCCAGGTGGTCTCCCATCCAAGTACTAACCAGACACAACCCTTCTTAGCTTCTGAGATCTGACAGGATTAGATGCCACAGTGGTATGGCTGCAGGCATCTATCTATAGAGGGATATATAGAAGGAGTGCAATCAGAGTGGTCTGTGGGTTCAAGAATTGTTAGACTGTGTTTTATGCATTTTTGGACATATTTTCAGGAGAGATTGATAGCTGGAGAAGGACATCGAGTTTGGGAGAGTGGAGAGTCACCAGAAAAAAGGCAAGCCCTCAACCACATGGATTAACAGACTGGCTGCAACAATGAACTAAATCATAGACAAGATTGTATGCATGGCACAGTGTTGGAGAGAGTTTCCTGTTGTACATAGGGTCACTATGAGTTGTACCCAACTTGATGGCACTTAACAATAACAATACACACATACATTCATGCACACTCACACACATAAGGTGCTAAAAATTATATACATGGCTTGAGACAATTTTTTTCCTTTCCTTATATTTATTTATTTTCTTTCTTTTTTTTTTTTTTTTTTTTTTTTTTTTTTTTTTTTTTTTTTTTTTTTTTTTTTTTTTTGCAGTACTGGGGTTTGAACCCAAGATGTCACGCTTCCATGCTTTGCAAGTGCCAGACCATTGAGCTGCACCCCCAGTCCAAGCTTTTTTTAAATTTTTGAGACATGGTATCAACAAGGTATGCAGCCTGTCTGTGGTCTTGAACTTGCTATCCTCCTGTCTCTGCCTCCTGAGTTGCTCGGATTACAGGCATGTACCACCATGCCCTCCTGAGACTAAAAAAAAATTAATTTTGCTGTCTAAGAATGTTTCATAGGCTTTTTGGCACTAGCACTCATTTGACTAATGCCATCTTTTGAGCAAACATTTTGGTACACATTTCTACTGTAACTCAATTCAACTTCAAAATGTAATTCATAGCTGTCATCTATTAAAATGAGTACATAAGTGGGCACAGTGGCACATGCCTATAATCTCACCAACTCCAGAGGTGAAGGTAGGAGGATCACAGATTTGAGGGCAGAAACAGCTTGTATAAATTCGCAAGACCCTGTCTCAAGATAAAAAATAAAAACAAGGCTGAGCATGCAGCCCAGTGGTACATCAGTTGCACTCTATTTGAATGGCCCTGGGTTCAACTCACCAGTACCACAAAAAAACCTTGTGTATATATCCTTTGTATGTATGTCACATGTTATATACTATATGGTTAGTATGTATACACAATTCACATGTGTATCTATGTATATGCATTTCACATGGACACATATATATCCACATACACTCCTCAAATAAGCATAATTTTGGTTCTGAGCAGAAATATGAAAAAATCAACATATTTTTGCATTTGCTCTTTCCAAAAGTAGCACTGAAAACAATGAACAACCAACAGAATAACTGGTAGGAGTCAAATGGATCAATGAAGCATCATATCCCAAAAGAAAGTGTGTTGGAAAGAATGAAAAAGAGAATTATAGAGCTCATGTATCCTTTGGATTTCCCCATAGAGTGGGGAAAAGAGCCTGGCTGAGGGGCAATCCCTTTTCATAAAGAAAGGGTAATGCAATTTTTACAGTTCATCTGAGAAAGTATATTTTGTATGGTTTATATTTCCCCACTTTCCTTAAAATATAAATATAATTAAGGATAGAGAAGAAATGAAAAGGTACATACAGAACAAAATGGCAATACTAAATGTTGTTACTGTATAATAACCACAGATTACGTTATTCATCTCAAACATATGAAGCAAGGGACACTGCAAAATAAAGGTTATATGTTTCTCCACTTTCTTTTACCAGTACTTAAAATCTGTTTCCTAAATTATTACTTTTGGAAGGAGGGTTTCTCTTGCAGTAATTTCTTCATATGCTTTTCCTATGTATTATGCTCAGATATGTAGTGAGACTTTAATGACCATAAAATATGAAATCAATATTTGCCTCATCATCTCTGGAGCAAATATATCACTTAAGGAATAGGAAGAAGAGAAATTCTGTAGCAAAAACCCTGGATACAGCTGGCCCATATTCTTTACTCAACATTCATTAAGATAGCAGCATAGGAAGAATTTGAGCATCTAATACTTCGAAATGTCTTAAAAGGAAGAATAGAAAAATAGAAGAAAAAGGAATGTCCTGTGAGTTGGAAAGAGCAGAGGACATTCTAGATCAGCATTGAATGGGCCACATGTATAATTTTAAAGTTTCTAGTATTTACATAAATAATCTCCCATGTGTCTGTCATTTTGTTGTGCTGTTGGGGCTTGCATGTTGCTGTGATGCTGAAAGCTATGCTACCTCTATCTCAGATCCCAGCAGGGCCACCAATGGCAGACAATTCTACAGCTGAGCTTCTAAACTAAGAGAGACTAGGGAGAAGGACACTGCAGCCCACTCACAAAACAATTATTCATTGAAAACCCTGTGAATAGCAGATAGACACTTGTCATATATATTGTCAGAAAATGAGCTTCCTATGGTGGAAGGCATTCAAAGGATGACTGGGGAAGAGTTGCCGCCTTAAAGTAGAGTCAACCTTAATGACAGGAATGAAGCAAAGCCCTTGTGACCTTGTTTTGCTGATGTGGCATGAGGCAAAATGAGAAGAAACACTGGGATGAAATATTTAAAAATAATTGTATACATAGCATACTATTAGGTAGTATTTTATATTGTTTTACTTGGGGTCACTATGAGTCAGATCCAACACAACAGCACCTAACAATAACACAAATAAAATGAAAAGAAATAAGACAACCAATCATTAATAATTTATCTCATTTGACCTTATATATCTAAGTTAATTGAGCACACAATCAATATAAAAGTTCTGGCATATTTTACATTAATTTTTCACATTAAGCCTATCAAATTTATTATATTTTTGTATTTATAGAACATCTCAACTCAAACTATTCCTATGTCAAGCGCTCTATGTCCTCATATGGTTGGTGGTTACTGTCAGATTGTGCAGTTCCAGACCAATAAATTTTGACATTGGGCTGACAGACTGCTAGAATCACCTGAAGAGCTTTGGGAAAAAGACTACCAATGCTTTAGGCCTATCACTATAGAGTCTTCTTTAGTTGGTTGCATAAGGCTGTTGTTGTTGTTGTTGTTAGGTGCCGTCAAGTCGGTATCCAACTCATAGCGATGCTCATAGGGTTTTCAATGGCTGACTGTTTCGGGATTGCCTTGGGAGTGGATTGCCAGGCCCTTCTCCCATTTTTTGAGGTGCTGGGAATTGAACTCGGGTCCTCAGAGACTGCAGAGCAGCGCTCTACCAACTGAGCTAAATCCCAGCCCTGTATAAAGCTAATATACTGGTATTCAAAACCTCCCTTGATGTCAGAAAATCATGGAAACCATTTTTGGAGATAAAAGCAAAGTTTTTTGAATTACCTGGAATAGGAACAAGTACGAGAGAGGATGGACTGAGGGATGTATGCTGGTCTATTTAGTTCATCTCTTAGAATTACTGGGGATTTATTTCAAAGCCATCTAACTATAGTTGTCTTTGGAAATAATGACTATGTGTTAAAACTCCATGTTATTTTCAAAGGGAAGTGATGATCTTTGCACTTAGTCATAATAGCAGACACATTTCTGATTTTTGTAATGTGTACTGAATTCTGGAGAGCACAAGAAAAAAATATGCAATGTATGAGGAATGATCATGTCCTTGTACTTATTGCTAAAAACTAATCATCAATTATCAAGAAATTTACTTTATTAGTAATTCAGAAAAATATTCAAAAATGTATTTTTCCCCCTGTAACACATTGGGTACTTGGTAATTCAGTGTATTGGAGATTTTAATAGGCAGCTCTAGTATGTTTGTTTCCTCAACAGGCAAGATAGAATTTTAGAGTCTCTAGTTCCTACAAGAATTTTCCAAAACTGAGCTTGTGTTTATATATACAAATGTCTGTAATATATACACATATATAGCTGTGAATTTTTGTTAGCCAGTTGGGTGCTGTGGTTCTCACTATTAATCCCAGTGACTTGTAAAGTTGAAACAGGAGGACTGCAGTGTGGAGGCCAGAGGCAGCCTGCCTAACTTAAAAACAGGTCTGGGGCCAAAGCTTAGTGGCAGAGTACTTGCAAAATTATGTGTGAGGCCCTGGGTTCATCCCACAAGTATAAAAATAAAATAAAATAAAATTAGCCTACACAGTTGTGCAATTTCATTGAACTTTTATTTAAAAAATTCTTCTAATTGGCACTTCTATATTCATGTAAATGAATATGAATGGTGTAAGATCGTTTTAAAGTGAAGTTTTAATCTGGGGTTTACTTTTTCTATATCATATTGTCTCATTTTCATACTAGGATGCTAGTTACTGAGTTTAGATTTGATCGACAGAAAGTGATATCTGCCTCCAATTCTTCTGAGTGATTCACTTTTTAGGATATTAGCCTCCGAGTGGCAAAATGAAACAGCTAACATCTGCTGCATCACAGGGGACATACAATTGTCCTCAGAAGGAGTGACTTATCTTGGGTTCTAGGGAAGAGCCAGAAAAATTAGCAGATTTAAAATCTGTAGAGATTAAGTAAAGAATCTTCCATTTAGAAGCTACTAAGTAGAAGTCTCTGTATTACCATAGCTTGTATTTGCAAATAGGTGTATTTTTTAGTTATCAGCCATGCACATAAACATTGTTAGTCTTTATTTTTTAGGAAAATGTGTAGGCTTATTAGTGAGCATTATAGTGATAATCATATCAAAAAGGAATCCCTCCCAATGCTGATTTTGTACAAATCACTTATAATTTTGGATCTCAGCAGCTGAACTATAATTGTTACTGGTTGTTTATCACAGTTTGTTTGTTTGTTTGTTTAGAAACAAAGCAAATTTATTAAGTAGAGGTAAGAGACAATACCCATGTCATATTTAACCACTCTCACAGAGAGAGAAAGACAGATGTTTAATAAAAGAATAATAGTACACTTCCAGGACATGGATGCAGGCAGGAAGAGAGAGACACACACTTGATGCTTCTCTCTGCTTGCTTGCTAGCTTGTTTTCTTTCTTTCTTCTTTCTTTCTTTTTTTCTTTCTTTTTTTTCTCTCTCTCTTCCTCCCTTCCTCCCTCCCTCCCTCTCTCTCTCTCTCTCTCTCTCTCTCTCTCTCTCTCTGCCTCTTGAGCACTCGCATGCTCTCTCTCTCCTTTCTTTCTTTCTTTCTTTCTTTTTTTTTTTTTTTGGTAGTACTGAGAAGTTAAACCCCAGGCCTTGTGGATACTAGGCAAGTGTTCTCTGCCAGTGAGCCCCAGCCTCCTAGTCCTATCTCCCCTTTGACTTTTTGTTTTTTTAATTTTTGAAACAGAGTATCACTAAATTTTCGGCTGTCTCTAGCCTCCAACCTGCAATCTTTCTGCCTCGGCCTCCTGCATACCTCAGATTACAGGCACATGCCATAGTGCATGGGTACTTACTTGTCTGGAAAACAGCTGGATATACATATGATATTGGTAGCTTTAAATTTATATTATTCAAAAGAATTGAATGATTATGTTAGATATTCTAGTATACTCATTTTTAATATAATGAACTTTTCTTTAATATATGGATTATAAAGTGGTCCAAGAGGTGCATTATAAGGTTTTGTATACTTGTAAGAGAAAAACTTTAAAAAGGTCAAAGGAATCCTTAGGATACATATGTCACAATGAAGTCAAGATATGTTTTTACTATAAATATTGTCCATAATCTTGTTCGTGAAATTTTCTTCATTCTCAGCCTCTAGGGGTGATAAGTTTCTCCCCCTTTATATGTCCCTTTATTATTTTTTTTCTATTTTTCTATTCTGTCTCAAATTCCCCTAATGTGACTTCAATCCCCTAATCTTAAAAGTTGATGATGGCTGAAATTCCACTTTCTGAATTTACATTGGGTTAAACTGGGACATGTTGTTGTTGTTGTTAGGTGCCCTGGAGTTGGTATCCGACTCATAGAGACCCTGCATAATTAGGAGAAACACTATTGTCAGTGCTTCTCTGCTGCTCATAGGGTTTTCAATGGTAGACTGATTTTTGGGAGTGGGTTGCCACGTCTGTTCCCAAGCCTACAGCACCTGGTGTTCCCTGGTGGTCTCCCATCCAAGTACTAACCAGGCCCCACCCTACTTAGCTTTGGAGATCTGAGGGGATTGGATACCACAGGGTTAAGGCTGCAGGCCAAACTGGGACATAGACTCTGCTTATCCAGGGATCAAAATACTATAGTATTTTAAAGGCTTCTCCTTACTTCAAGGCCTCTGCACGTTTATGGTATGTAGTATCAAGTTTAGTATTTTCTCATGGAGATTTTCTCTCCTTTTTTTTCCCATGACAAATGGGTCTTATGAGTCAATGGCTCACCAATGTATTATCTTAGTTTCTGTGGGTCAGAAGTATGTGCATACATAGAAAAGCTGGCCCTCCGCACAAGGCCTAAATCAAAGATACTGGCATGACTATCTCCTTACTGGAGGTTCTAAGGTTCTAGCATAATACAGTGTCACATGGATATAGACTGAGATTTCTGTCAGAGATTGTTATGTTCCAGAGGCTGTCTTTATTCTTCTGCTTATGGCCCCTTTTCTTCATCTTCAATGAAGCTTTCCTGCATTTTGAAGAGCTGTGCATTTTTTTAGGTTCGTCTATCCTCTGATTCTCTTTCATGATGCATCTCTCTGACATTTAAATGTCCTCTGTTGCTTGATTAGGTTGATGTACCTATGCTGGGCCCACCAAGATCATATCAGTGGGTTAAGACCAACTGCTGAGTATCCTCAGTTTTACCTTCCAAGTCCCTTCCCAGAAGTACCTAGAAGAACGTTTGAATAAACATAAGATTAAAACCATACTGGATCATTTTTAGAATGATCCATACCATCTGTTATTGCTGGGTAACATCCAGTTGTGTTCTACTCATAGCAACCCTATACACAATAGAATGAAACACTCCCCAACACTGTCCTATACACAGGATCATTTTTATGTTTAAACCCATCGTTGCCCACGCTGTTGCAATCCATCCAGGTTAGGGTCTTCTTTTTTAAGTTGATCCAACATTTTCCCACAATGATGTCATTCTGCAGGGATTGGTACTTCCTGACAACATGTCCAAAATACTTAAGACATAGTCTAACAATCCTGGCTTCCAAAGAGCACTCTGGTTGCATTTCTTCTAGGATGGATCTGATGGGTCTTTTGGCAGTCCATAGTATATTTAATATTAGTCTCCAGAACCATGTTTCAAACAAATTTTTCTCCTATCTCACTTATTCAAAATCCAGCTTTCACAAATATATGATACAACAGAAAATACTACGTATTTTCTGACTTTCATATGGTATGAGTCAGGCGCACCTTCATAGTCAATGTGATATCTTTACTTTTCAACACTTTAAGTCTTTTGCAATAGCTTTTCCCAATGAAATGTATCTGTTGATTTCTTGACTGCTGCTTTTGTAGGTGTTGATTGTAGAACCAAGTACAGCAAAATTGTGGACAATGTATCTCCAGTTATCATGAAGTTGCTTACTGACCTAGTTGTAAGGATTTTTTTATGAAATGTGTCTCATACTGACATTTGCGTTCTTTGATTTTCATCAGTAAATGTCTCAAATCTTTTTCAGTTTCAGAAAGCAAAGTTTGTGATCTGTGTAAGTTGTGATCTGTGCAAGTTGTTAAAGAATCTTTCCGCAATCCTGATGCCATGTTCTTTCCCATAAAGACCAGCTTCTTAGATTATTTTTAAGCATAAAGTTTGAAGAGGTACAGTGAAAGGATACAGCCCTGAGGCACATCTTTAAACCAAGTGGTATGTATCTACTTGTTCTACTCAAACAACTGCCTCCTAGTCCAACTACAGATTCCTCAAAAGTACAATAAAGTGTTTTGGTATTCCTTTTCCTTCCAGTATTATCCATAATTTGTTGTGGTACCCACAGTCAAATGCCTTAGCATATTCAATAAGCCATAGATAGACATCTTTCTGGTGTCCTCTATTTTTGGCTAATATCCATCTGACATCAGCACTGATGCCCCTGGTTCCACACCCTCTTCTGAATCCAGGTTTATTTTTCTGACAGTTCTCTGTCTATATACTACTGTAGTCTCTTTTGAATGATCTTCAGCAAAATTTTGCTTGTGTGTGATATTAATCATATCATTCAATAATATCCACATTTGGTTGGATCCCCTTTCTGGGTATTGACAAAAATATGGATCTCTTCCAGTCAGTTGGCCAGGTAGCTATTTTCCAAATCTATTTGCATAAACAAATGAGCACCTCCAGTGCAGTATCTGTTTATTAAAACATCTCAATTGGTATTCCATGAATTCCTGGAGCCTCATGTTTTGCCAATTCCTTCAAAGCATCATCTAATACTTCCTTCAGTACTATGGGTTCTTGATTCATATGCAATGTCTTGAAATGGTTGAACACCTACCAATTCTTTTTGGTATAGTGACTCTGTGTATTCTTTCCACCTTCTTTTCATGTTTCCTGAATTGTTTAATATTTACCCTGTATAATTCTTCACTATTGCCACTCAAGGTTTGAAATTTTTCTCCAGTTTTTTTCAGCTGGATTACAAAAAGAGTGTGGTATTCCCTTTAGGTTTTCTATCTCCAGTTCATTTAACATGTCATTATAATATTTGATTTTATCTTCTAGAGCTGCCCTCTGAAATCTGCTGATTAGTTCTTTAACTTTGTCATGCCTTCCTTCCACTTTAACTACTTGATAATCAAGGGCAAGGTTCATGGTCTCTTTGGACATGCAATTTGGTGTTTTCTTTTTTTTGCTATCTCTAAATAACATTTGCTTTACTCATAAATGATATCTTTGACATCATGCTACCACTCTTCTGGTATATGATTATTAGTGTCTAACAACTCAAACCTGTTTTTGAAGTGCTCTCTGAAGTCAGGTGGGATATACTCAAGGTCATAACTTGGCACTCATGTACACGTTCTAATTTTCTTCAGTATCTGTTTGAACTTGCATATGAGCAAGTGATGCTCTGATCCATAATCAGCTCCTGGCCTGGTTTTGACTTTCGATATTGTGCTTTTCCATAGTCTCTTTCCAAAAATGTAGTCTATTGGTTTCCTGTATGTTCCCTTTGGTGAATTTCATGTGTATAGTTGCTGTTTGTGTTGGCAAAAATATGTATTTGCAATGAAACCGTCATTGGTCTGAAAATATATGTCACACAATCCCCAGCATCTTTTCTGTCACCAAGGCCATAAATTCTGACTACTGAATCTTCTTTTTTATTTCCAACTTTTGCATCCCAGTCACCAGTGATTATCATTGCATTCTGATTGTGTGTTGGATAAATTTTAGATTGGAGAATCTGGAAAAAATCTTCCTTTTCTTCATTTTTGGCCTTTGTAGTAGGTGTGTAAATATGCATAACAGTGATATTAACTGGCCTTCTTTGTAGTCACAGAGATATTACTTTACCACTGACAATATTGTACTTCAGGACAGATCTTCAGATGTTTTTTGTGATGATGAATACAGCCCCATTTCTCTCCCAGCATAGTAGACCATAATTATCTGCTTCAAAATGGCCAATACCAGTCCATTTTCCTCATTGATGCCTAGAATTTCAAGGTTTATGTGCTCCATTTCCTTTTAGATGATTCTAATTTTCCTAGATTCATATTATGTACATCCCATGTTCCAATAATTGGTGGATATATAGAGTTGTTTCTTCTCATTTTGAGTTGTGCCACATTAGTAAATGGATGTCCCTGTGGATTTACTGCACTCCTGTCTTGAAGGTCAACTCTACTTTGAGGCAACTCTTTCCCAATCACCTTTTCAGTGGCTTCCATGTTTGGAGCTCATTTTCCAGCACTATATTTGACACTGTTTCTCTGCTATTCATAGGGTCTTCAATGGCTAATTGTTTTGGCAGTGTGCTTCCATGCCCTTCTCTCCAGTCTGCCCTATTCTGAAAGCTCAGCTGAAATCTGTGTACCATGGATGACGATGTTAGTATCTAATACCAGTGGACTAGCTTTCAGCATCACAGTAAAATACAAGCCCCTTAGGTTCAGCAAACTGACATCAATTGAGGGTCCCAATACATAGAGGGACTTTTTGTGTGTGTGTGTGTGGTACTGGGAGTTGAACCCAGGGCCTCGCGCTTGCATGCTCTGTAAGTGCTGGACCACTGAGCTGCACCCTCAGCCCATTTTTCTTTTCTTTTTCTTTTTCTTTTTTAGTTTGTGAGACAGGGTCTCGCTAAGTTACACAGACTGCCTCTGGTCCCGAACTTGCGATCCTCCTGCCTCCGAAGCCTCCCGAGCCGCTGGGATTATAGACGTATGCCACCATGCCCGGCAGAAGTACCTTATTTAAGATTTTCTTTTCTACAGTGACTAATAAACTTTCACCTTTGCAACAGAAATATAAAATAAAACAGAAATGATTATATATATATATATATATATATATATATATATATATATATACATCCAAATACATTTAGGTACATTAATAGAGTTAATAACACATACTTGGTTGTTGGTAGGTGCCTTTGAGTCATGTCTGATCATAGGGACTGTAAGTATAACAGAATGAAACACTACTCTCAACATTGTGCTACATAAGCAATCTTTTTGCATTTGAGTCCAACATTGTAGCCACTATATTTTTTTCTCATTTTGAGCCATGCCACCTCAGCAAAAGGAGGTCCCAGCAGATTTATTCCATTCCTGTCATTGAGGATAACTCTAGTTGGAGGAGTCAATGCTTCCTTTATCACTTCTTTAATGACGTCAAGCCTGGGAGACTCATTTTTGTGGGCCTACATGTGACAATGCTTCTCTGCTGTTCATTGGGTTCTCAATAGCTAATTGTTTTTGGTATTGAATTCATGGTACTTCTCCCTGGTCTGTCTCAATCTGAGAGCTCAGCTGAAACCCGTCCATCATGGGTGGCTCTTCTGGGTTCTGAGATATGTGTGGTCAAGCATTCAGCATCACAGCAACATATAAGCCCTCACAGTACAACAAGCTAACATATACCTGCAGACATACTTGGATAGAAATTTTTTTCCTATATCCAAAGGCCAGATGACTTGTCTTCCATATTGTCATTGTCAGTCTTGTGCTCTAGGGTTTGTACACAGAATTAGATCATTATACAAAATTTACTTGAACATTTGTTTTCCCCAAATGTTCCCTGGACTGTGATATCTCAATGCCCTGGTGGCATGTTCCATTAAGATGATTGTCACCGGATATCAGATACAGTCTTCTCTCCTCCATTATTTTTTATCTTCCTGTATTCACATCTCCTGACAGCAGAAGCTAAATTTTCTACCCAGACAAAAAGTGCTGGTCACCTTTAGCATTTCCCCTCTGCTATGCATACCTTCTGTACCCTCAATCCTCATATTTGCATTTGCTCTAGGTTTAAAACAACAATTTTGATATTTTTGGGAAGCTTCAGCTTATCAAAGACTATCGTTTGTCATGTGCTTATAGATTAATCTTCAGGCAAGGTTTTCAAATATCAGTTCCCACCTGTAGGTGCTTGCTGAAGATTTTAGTATTTTCTTGCTTCCAATTTGGATTATATAGGTCTGGCTTTTATTAATCAGGATTTTTCTACTTATATCTAACAGAGAGAAGCCTGAAGCCACACTTTTTTCACTTTTATAAAGGAATTTATTTTCCAATTCTCAATTAGATAATGTATGTCTTAAAGCCTATGCTATTGTTTCTATATGTACTTTAAAAGTTTTTATATTGGAAATACTACCCCCAAGTTCATATATGAATGGTGTCTAGAGGTGGTGTCTTGGAGAAATAATTAGTATTAGATGAGACAAAGACACATTAATGTCTCTATTAGAAGAGAATGAGAGACCTGAAGTAACATACTTGTTCTGTGACCACATATGATGTACTTTACCATATTAGATGCCCTTTACTATATTATTAGGCAACAAGAAGAGCATCAACAATGCTGAGCAGATTCTGGTGCCATGTTATTAATTTCTCAATTTTCAACACTGTGAGTTAAATATGTATCTAATTTTTAAAAATGCTCAATCTGTGGTATTCAGTTTTAGTAACTAACAGAAAAGTGAACTAAGATATCATCTAGTCCCTATACCAAAGAAAATAATTGTGTGATATAATTAATGAACTAGAAAAATGTTGGTATGATTGGTTCAGCCACTGTCTAAACAGGAAAGCAGTTTAAGCTATGTTCACAATTTCTACAGTAATACTCCTGGGTAAGGGCATCTCCAACAGCCAGCATCATTATTGTAAAAATAGCTATCCAACCAAAAGCAATCTATAGATTTAATGCAATCCCCATTAAAATTCTAATGACAGATTTTACAGAAATAGAAAAAGTGATTCAAAAATCCATATGGAAACACAAAAGACTATGTATACCCAAAACACTCTAAAGCTGCAAAACTAGTGCAGGTGGGATCACAGTCCCTGACTTTAATCTATACTACAGGGCTGTAGTAGTAAAAAACAGCTTGGCACTGGCACAAAAATTGGCCTGAAGATGAGCTGAATAGAGGAATAGAGGACCCAGAGATACATCTACACATCTATACCCACCTGATTTTTGACAAAGGAGCAAAGCAGGTAAGTTGGAGAAAGGATAGCCTTTTCAATAAATGGTGCTCAGAAACTTGGGTATCTGCTTGCAGAAAAATAAAAACAGAACTGCACCTTTCAATATGCAGTAGAGTTAACTTGAAATAGTTTAAAGCCTCGATATAAGACTAGAAATTTTAAAATTACTAGAAGAAAAGATAGACAATATGCTCCAACATATAGGCATAGGAAAGCATTTCTTTAATAGGACTCTAATTGCTCAGGGAATTGCAACAAGAAGAGATAAATGGGATTACATGAAATTAGAAAGATTCTGTACAGCAAAGGAAATAATCAACAGAGTAAAGGAAGTCCCCACTGGAAGGGAAACAATCTTCACAACCTATACATCAGACAGAGGACTAATTTACAGAATTTATAAAGAACTCAAGAAAACAATTCCCAAGAAAACAAATACCCAATACACAAGTGGGCAAAGGAACTGAACAGACAGTTCTCAAATGAAGAAGTTCATAAGGCCATGAAACACATGAAAAAATGCTCAATGTCCCTAGCCATTGTTGTTGTTAGGTGCCGTCAAGTAGGTATCCGACTCATAGCAATTCTCTGTTCAACAGGGGAAACACTTGTCAGTGCTTCTCTGCTGTTCATAGGGTTTTCAATGGCAGATTGATTTTTGGGAGGGGATTGCCAGGTCCTTCTCCAAAGCCTACAGCACCTGGTGTTCCCAGGCGGTCGCCCATCCAGGTACTAACCACGCCCGACCCTACTTAGCTTCTGAGATCTGACGGGATCGGATGCCACTGCTGCAGGCACCTAGCCATTAGGGAAATACAAATCTAAACAATTCTGAGATTCCACCTCACTCCAGGAAGAAGGGCAAAGATCAATAAAACAAATAACAACAAATGCTGATGAGGTTGCAGAGAAAAGGGAACCCTCTTTCACTGCTGACAGAGTTGCAAATTGATTCAAGGACTTTGGAAATCAATATGGAGGTACCTCAGAAAACTATAAAAGAGATCCACCATATGACCCAGTTATACCACTATTGGAAATATACCCAAAGGGAGATGAGTTGTCATACCACAGAGAAACCTGCATCTCTATGTTTAATGTAGCACTTTTCAAAATAGCAAGGAAATGGAATGAACCAACATGCCCTTCAATAGAAGAATGGATAAAAATATTATGGTACATATACACAATGGAATATGACTCAGCCACTAAAAAAAAAAAATGAAATAATGCCATTTGCAGCAAAAAGGATAGAACAGGAGAAAATTATCTTAAGTGAAAGAACACAAGCCCAAAAAGAGAAATACCATATGTTCTCACTCATAGCTGAATCAAACTTAAAAAAAGAAAAAAGTCCTACACACAAATTGGAACATAATAAAAAGCTCATGTAAACTTAGCATAGAAGGGACAATTTAAGGAGTGGAAAGGAGGAGGGAGGGATCTAGCAAAAGGAAGTGATGATGGGAGAAGATGGGAGGGGGGGAGGGCTGACAAAGAGGGAAGAAGCAGAGAGAGGTCAACCTCAATATAGACAGCTCAACTTTATTAGTAGGGTAAATAATAATAATAATAATAATAATAATAGTAATAATAATACCAATAATACCAAAGGATGGCAATAATGCAAATGAACCAGATCATTTATGTAATACTGCTGAGGATGTAAAAAGAGAGATCACTATAGAAAAAAATTGGACTTAAATCAAAATCAGGATGTATATATGTAGATAAATATTCCCACAAAAAGACATACAAGGAGAAAGATCATTGGTTAGGGGGTGGGGGTGGAGGAAGAGGGTCATGAGAGGGTAAGGAGGAAGTTATGGGAGCAATGTACAATGAAATGTATATATGGAAACGTCTCAATGAAATACATATCATGATGAAACTCATTAAGTTGTACATTAAAAATTTCAAATTAAAAAAAGAAAGGCACATTGGAGCCACATATCTAGGTCATGTCCTTCAAATCAGTTTTAGCAATAATGAAACTGAAGTTTTAATCTCCACCTGTCCAAATCCATGTCCATTTCTCACTTGGTTTGTAATTCACATAGAAAGAAAACTGTGATTAATTATGACTCTTTAAACCCAGAGGAAACATAGGTCTGTTCTGATTGTTTATTCACCTTTATATACACTCTACTTTCATTTTGTTCTTTTTCTACTCTTTGCTTTCTTTATTATTCTTTCTTTGTTAAATTTTATAGGCTGTTGATTCCTAAGGATTAAGTGTCTGGGATTTGTGACCACCTGTTGTTTTCCTGGCACCTAAGACAGTGCCTGAAAGACAGACAAATGAAAACAAACCTCTAGTAACTTATTCACTATCTTTTTTAAAATTAAAAAAAAAAAAACTTTGGTATAGAAGGCCCAATACTCCATGACCTGGGAAGTAAATAGGTCAAAGAATTATCAGCATTTTGCCTCTGCCTATTTTGAATTTTAACTTTCTTTGTGCCATATTATTTGTACTTCTTCCCATACAGTTGGAAAGAAGCAGGATAAAGATATGAATATATTTCTTTTATCTCCACAAAAAGAATCTTTGATAATCTTCTTAAACATCTCACAACTATGAATGCGCATATATATACATATATATGCATACATATACACATAAATTAAATATGTGAACTCACTTTTGTTTATTAGAGAAAATTTAAGAAACACTTCTTGAACTATGTAAGCTAACATTTATTCTTATATGCTTTCTTCTAACACTGCTTAAGAGCTGCAGTTTAGCTCATTTGATACAGTTCTGTGCTATACTCTCTGAGAACCTTGGCTCAATCCCCAGCACCACAAAAACTGGAAAAGGATGTGGCAATCCACTCCTGAAGTAATTCCCAATCAGCCAATGAGAACTCTATGTGGGTCCCTATGAGTCAGGCCCCACTTGATGGCACCTAAGAACAAAAACAACACTTCTTAAGAAGGAATTACTCTAGTGTAAATATTTATCTCTTGCTCTGTTCCACATAGCATTACAAAATAATCTTATCCTAAAAGTTTTTGATAAAGCATCCATTGCTTTGATTAATAATTACATGCACATAATAAAGAATCTAACATATATAACTTCACTAGATACATGGGTTGATTTCATAGAAGTACTTCTAGGTTGGTTCTATAAAAGTACTTAATATTATACCATGTTATTATCATCACAGCTGTTTTTCAAAGTTTTAATCATCTCAAGTTTAATGAACAATAAAAAGTTCAATACTAGCTTTTTACTTTTAGTGTTTCATACTCCTGAATGCATTAAAAAAAACTGAAATCAGCATATTTCCATCATTACATCAGGCTTCTTGCCAAGTGCTTCTTTTAATATTATTTCAAATAAAAATTAAGTCTTTCTAATAAGTCAAACTTAACTTCTTCTTTCCTTTTGTTTACAAACTTTTTAAATATAATGAAGGCAGTGAATTTTATTAAGTTCCTAATGTGCTACATGTTGTTGTTAGGTGCCATCCATCCATTTGGTGTCTGACTCATAGTGACACCAAGTATAACAGGCAAAAGAGTATTGTTAGTGCTTTTCTGCTATTCATAGGGTTTTCAATGGCTGATTATTTTCTGGGAGTGGGTTGCCATGTCCTTCTCCCAAGCCTGTAGCACTTGAAGTTCCCAGTAGGTATCCCATCAAAATATAACCAGGCCTGACCCTGCTTAGCTTCTGAGATCAGACACTACATTGGGACAGCTGTAGGCAATATGCTGCATATATCCGCATATATTTCATTACCTAAAACTGGGTTGTAAATATTTTTCTTTCCTTATAATGCCATGGCTGACAGCAAATCTTGCATATCGTCAAGAAATAGCACTTGCTAGGAGTTTCTCAGGAGTTAATGATAATTATTTGGATTGAGGAGAGAAAACTCAAATGTTAAGGCATTGCAGTTAAATATCCAGTCAACCTGGCATCTATATTAAGTATTTGACCTACTCAAATTAACTTTTCACTAAGGTTTGCATTATTTAATAAGTACTTCACAGAAATGGAATATCATGGAAGTAAAATTGGCACTGGTTATTTAGAAACACAGACATTACTAAAGAACGTACAGCATGGATATAACCATATTTATTTCAACAGTCTGGACCCACAAACATTTTTTCAAAATGCTTTACTTGGAAAGAATGTATTTCCATAGCTGGGAAGCTACATGATAATAAGCAGAAAGCCCAAGAAACACCCACACAGCACCATCAGTTCTACTTCCTACACATCTTCAGTATATGTGAAATTCATTCACAGAAGGAAGGAAAATAAAACAAACACTTTGAATTTAGATTTGATATTTCTTGGTATTTTGAATTTACAGTAAAAATTCATTTTTGGATCTTTTCATCTAAAATAAATCCTAAGGATTTGAAGTACCTGCATGTATTTAGTGGGAGGTATAAAAATGTAATGGTCGATTACTCACTTCCTTTGCTCTAAGTAGATGAAGAGGTCTATTTGTATAATTTCTTATTATGTATTTCAGGCAATCAGCCTGTTTACATGCTTACATTAGGTAGTATTTTCTAATGAGATATTGAAGAGCAAGATATATAATCCCTCATATGTACATGTAATAGTAGTTATTACATGTTGTCAATTGATATTATTTCTATACATTGCTATAACATTTTGCTTCATATGGCACTGAATGGTTCCAATACCACAAGGATGTCTCATCTTGCCCTTTTATATTCATGCCCATTTCCTTCCTGCCTGTCATGCTGACAAAAATTAATCTGTTGTCCATTTCTCCCTCTCCCTCTCCCTCTCCCTCTCCCTCTCCCTCTCTCTCTCTCTCTCCCCCCACCCCGCCCTCCCTGTCTCTCTCTTTTAGGACCTGGGAGGTTGAACCCTTACTCATGCTAGGCTAGCTCTCTACCACTGAATGGCACTTCTAACTCCCTTTTAATTTCTTTTTTATTTTGAGACCAGGTCCTACTAAATTGTACAGGCTGCCTCTGGAATCAAACTCGTCACTCTCCTGCTTTAGCCTTCCAAGTTCCTGGGATAACAGATGTGTGCCATCGTGTAGAGGCATTTTTCTTACTTGTAAATTTAATTGTATTTTAACTGATAAATAAAAAGGTAGATACATATACATATGTATATGTATCTATATGTATCTATACATGTGTATAGATATGTAGCTATACATGTGTATAGATATGTAGCTATACATGTGTATGTGTATGTACAAATGTATATGTATATATTTACTCAAATATTTTTCATTGTCTTTGGGACAAAATGTTCAAATTCCTCTTATCTAGCTTTTTACAATATATATTACCTTATTCTTATTTAAAGTCAACTTACAGTATAAGTGTTGTAGTTGTTAGGTATAGTTGAGTCAGGTCTGGCTCCTAGCAACCCTCATAGGGTTTTCAGTGGCTGATTGTTTCAGAATTGCTTCAGGAGTGGTTTGCCACATTCTCCTCCCATTTTTACAGTGTTAGTGTTTGAAGCTGAGTCCTCAGAGAATACAGAGGAGCACTCTGCCAACTGAACTAAACCTCAGTCCCTTATAATATAATGTTGTTGTTAGGTGCCATCCAGTGGGTATTCAACTCATAGCAACCCTGCATACCACAGACGAAATGCTATTGTCAGTGCTTCTCTGCTCTTCATAGGGTTTTCAATTCATAGGGTTGATTGATTTTTGGGAGTGACTTGTCCAGTCCTTCTCCCACATAATATAATAGTATATTAAAAAACATTACCCCTGTCTATCTTAGGGACTATTGATCAATAACCTCTCTGATTCTCCCTGGTACTATTTCTATGGTAATTACCATTGTACTCTCAACTTCTGTGAATGAACCTTTTTATATCCCACATATGTATGAGATCAAACAATATTTGTGTTTTTGTGCCAGGCTTATTTTACAAAAAATAATGATCTCTATTTCTATCTATGGTGCTACAAATGACAAGATTTTATTATTTTATGGCTGAATAATATGCCATTGTGCATATGTACTATATTTCCTTTATTCATTCATCAGTTGATAGACACTTAAATTGACAAATACCCCAGACATTTTTTTTTTCCTTACTGAGGGATTGAATACAAGGTCTTATACATGCTGACCAGTCCTCATACTATGGTTGATATAGTTACTTGGAGTAGTTACCTGAATAATCATGAACTGACCATAGCTCAAGTGAATGTTTGCAGGTCAGATTGTTTGTGGCCTTTCTATGACTTTATGTCCTGTTCCAAATACTTGGGTTCTTATTCAGTATCCTGCCGATAAGCTTCACCTAAGCCCTTAGTTCATATATTAAGGCTCTTGTTTTTTGCTTTGTTTTGTTTTTGGTTTTGGTTTTGATAATGGGGGACTGAATCCAGGGCTCTGCCACAGAGCTGCACCTCAATCCGCTTTCATTTTCCTAATTGAGACAGGGTCTCCCTAAATTACACAGGCTGCCTCTGGCCTTGAATATGTGATCATCTTGTCACCACCTCCCTAGTTGCTGGGATTACAGGCATGCACCACCCTGTCCAGCTTTGTTTTGCTTTCTTATGGTGCAATCCATGTCTTTATTCATTGCTTGACATTACAAGTTCAGCAGAATGACTTTAATTCCTATTAAGCTCTTTATGTCTTCCTATTACCCTATGTCCTTGTGCCAATACACAGAAAAAATTGGACAAATATATAAAAATATTTGAAATTGATAACATTCTGCTTCTTCCTGAGTAGCAACACTAACACACATATACATTATTTTCAATAACTTAAGTTAAATTACATGAGACTGTGGTATACCTCAGTGCTTGCCTATCATGCATAACCACCCAGATCAATCCCCAGCACTACAAATAATCAAATCAAATCAAATAAAGCTTGCTGATGATTACCATAATTAATAAGATAGTTTATATTTTACTTTATGACAGTATCATGTTATAGAAATCTTAAAAAGGTATAGGCTTAATAACTTAACACTAATTATCAAAAGCCTGTAGCCATACCATTGTGGTATCTGATACCATCAGATCTCAGAAGCTAAGCAGTGTTGGACCTGGTTAGTACTTGGACAGGAGACCACCTGAAACACCAGGTGCTGTAGGCTTGGGAAAAGGACCTGGCAACCCACTCCAAAAAAACAATCAGCCATTGAAAACATGAATAGCAGAGAAGCTCTGACTATAGTATTTCCTCTGTTGTACATAGGGTTGTGTTGGACACCAACTTGACAGCACCTAAAAACAACCAACTTGACAGCACCTAAAAACAATGACGATACTAATTATTGAAAATTCTCTACACTTTACACAATATGTGTATATATACATAATACATAATGTGTGTATATGTATATGTATATACATATTATATATACATATATATGCATATATATGTATGTATGTGTGTATATATATGTGTATATATATGTGTGTGTATATGTATACACACATATATATACACATACATACACACACAACACATCTCAAAGAAACTGTTCCACAACAGAATGACCCAAGAAACAAAAGAAATTAGAAATCCAAACCATATTCCAGAAAGTTCTAATTCAATTAGTCTGGAATAGTGTCCAGGCAATAATATAAAGTATAATTTTAAAGTGTTACAGTTAATTCTGATATAAAGTATGCTCAACATAAAACACTAAATATAGTTTTATGAAGTAAACTGATATTCTATTTTGGTAAGTACATTTAATTTTTATCAGTAGGTGAAGTATAAAATCCACATAATTAATGGTAGATTACTTTGAATGAGAAATGGATAAATCTTACTAAAAGACTCTCATGTAAAAGTGCTTTGCACACATATAGAATGCTTGTGAATATTTATAAATATCATTTATATATGCATATGTTTTAAATGTACATAATTTTCATAGAAACTTTCATCAAATAGTTCACACATTGATCATGAAAAAGAATGACATATTTGCCCAGATAAAGCAAAGCTGGAACTTAAATAAAAGAAGTAAAAGGTAAGTGGAGTGAGGAAATGGCTAACAGAGGAAAATTTCCCATATTAATGTAGAAATTGTAGTCAAGAGAGCAATAGCAGTTTCTTGCTGTTCATAACACCCCAAAAGGCAATTAAGAAAAATATTTGCCAGATGGTTATATGCAATGGCATGAATAAATTGGTAAGGGCCCAATTTTCCTAAAATATTTTATCATGTAATATAAAGCAGAAGTGTCATCGCTCTGATAATCTTCCTTCAAATAAGTTGCTAGTTTGTCTTCTGTCCATGCAAATATTCATTGCAAAGCCTTTGGGGTCTGTGTTAACCTGGATGCCAAGGATATATGACGCTTTGTCAGAATATTGGCTAGAATCGAGATCTGATTTTCACTGAAGCTTTCCTTCCAACCTTAAAAATTATTCCAAGTTTTAAAATATTATTTTAGAAAAATAATGAATAAAACAAAATTCTTTTTTCCAAAGAAAATCTTTTGTCCCATTTGACTTATATAAGAATATATATTTAGCATCAAGTATTGTAAAGCTGTTGGAAATCCACAAGATAAATATGGTCATAAAATAATTTTAGGAATAACTATGTTGAGCCTCATAAACATTCACTTTATATTTTTATTAAATAACATGGATCTATATGAAATAAATTTCTGCTAAGATGTTGGTAATACCACAAATTAAAGTCAGAGATACACTATAAATCTGTAATAACCAAGGAAGACAAATGTAAAATCCTTTAAATGAGAGTTCTGAGTCAGTAAGTACTTAGATGTAAAAATTGAAGATGGAGCATATGCAGTAAGTAGGAATCAAAATAAATGGTATGTTAAGAGATATTTGTTCAGCCGGGCACAGTGGCACACACCTGTAATCCCACAACTGGGGAGGCAGAGGCAGAAGGATCACAAATTCAAGACCAGGAGCAGTCTGCATAATTTCATGAGATTCTGTGTCAAAAAAGTAAAAACAGGGCTGGGGGGTTCAGCTGAATGGTACAGCAATTGCAAAGCATGCAAGTGTGAGGTCGTGGGTTCAACCCCATTACTGAAAAAAAAAAAAAAAAAAAGCGCCAGAGATACTTGTTGGTACTGAGTAGAAATTTGTTGAGTGAATGTCTTTCAAAGTTAAATAGAAAATGGAAAATATTCTGCCACATTATCAAAATCTTTTTCCCAGTACTAAGAAGTACAAATAAAACTAAGGGATATAAATAAATTGATATTTTCCTTTTTTCTTTCCTTTATTGATAAATACTGGTAGGGGTACAGAGTAATATAATACTTGCTTTTTCCATTGGGCTACTATTACCTCATTTTGGTTACACTTTCATCAATTTACAAAATTTATGGAACCTTTTGATTCATATGTAGTAAAACTCATATCCACTTATGGTTATATTGCCCTGTTTTTCCCATGTACTCATGAAGCTGCATCATTTACATTGAGATTATCCTCTCCCCCTTTATCCCTTTTCATTACTTCTCCTTTTCTCACCTTCATAAACTTCACTTCCCTTTGCTAGTCCCCTTCCTCCTCCTTTCTATTCTGCTTATATTTTCTAGCTAAGATGGGAAAATAGTTAACTGATTTAAAATTGGCATAGTCCAAATGAAGAATTCATATGAAATAAATGGTGAGCGAACTTAATTTCTAAATAGGCCTCCACAGTCATAAATCAACCAATCTGAACTGGAGCAATAGAACACAAAATCAATATATCTATATATGCACATTTTCAAAAGTAATGAGGCAAAATTTTAAATCTTACTTATTTCAAGTACTAAGAAATATTCTACACTATTACACATCCTGTTGAATATTCCAGGCATTCTATTGAAAAGAAGCATTGCTCACACTTTTTTTCTTATTTCATTTTCCTTCACCCATCAAATATTCATATAAATATGGCCATAAAATAATTTCATCAATAACTATGTTGAGCCCCATAAATAATCACTTTATATTTTTAACACATAGCATGGACCTCTGTGAATGAATTTCATGCAAAGTTGTTGGTAGCACTTGAAATCAAAGACAGAGACATACTCTAAAACTGTAAGAACCAAAGAAGTCAAAGGTAGAATCACTAAATGAGTTCTGAGTCAGTAAGTACTCAAATATCATCTGGTATCTACCATGTTTTAGGAAATGCATTAGACCCTGCAGATTCAGGAAAGAAGAATACAAACTTTTTACTCCACAGGAAATCAGATGACTTCGATAAATTTGCAAGCAAATCTAACCTCACTTGACCCAGAGGTAATTGCTGCATGTGTAAAAAGATACTCCAATGTAATGGACAGGCAAAGATAAATTCAATTAAATTCATGAGTGAGAAATGTATGCAGTGTACTACACTTAGGACTTCCAGAAGCTGTATGAAGTATTCTTACACTAGAACACAGATTTTTAGTTTACAAGATCTTATAGGTAAAATGGATAAGTACCAGTAAATAATCGGGGTAAGTGCCAGTATATAATCAGAACTATAGTTAACTTAAAAACAGCAAATACAGAAATAACACAAAGCAAAATCTGGGGCTACAAAAAGCCAATTAACCTAAAATTTAAAATTCAATTACATGAAATATATTATTTTTAAATCTTAAAAAGTTAAAAAATACATTCTAGACTCACTTGGCACTCTGATAACTATGAGAACTATAAGTTTAAAAATAAAAATTGTTAAAAGGCCAATTATGTTAAATTATAAGATAGTAAATTTAATACATGAAATTGTTAATGCTCTTAGATTCCAGGTTAAAGCCTCAGATTTCTTAAGCTTTATAAGTGGTCTTAATGATGACCAGAGAAGGGAGTAATTATACTCTGATAAGGAAAATGGGGAAACACAAGTTTTATAAAAATCCCCTACATTGAAAAAACCCCACATGTCCGTCAGTTTGCTGCACTGTGTGGGCTTGTGTGTTGCGATGAGGCTGAGAGCTCTGCGACTGTAACCTTAGATATGAGCAAGACTACCCATGGTGGATAGGTTTTCAGCTGAGCTTCCAGACTAAGACAGTCTAGGGAGTAGGACCTGGCCAGGCACTCCAGAAACAACTAGCCATTGAAAACCCTATAGATAGCAAAGAAACACTGTCAGATATAGTGCCGGAAAATGAGCCCCCCAGGTTGGAAGGCACTCAAAAGACTACTGGGGAAGAGTTGCCTCCTCAAAGTAGAGTTTACCGTGATGACAGAAATGGAGTAAAGCACCAGGGTACTCAACTTGCTGACGTGGCACAACTCAAAATGAGGAGAAACAACTGTAAATATCCAATAATAATTGGAACATGGAATGTACATAGTATGAATCTAGGAAAATTAGAAATTGTTAAAAGAGAAATGGAGCACATAAACATTGACATTCTAGGCATCAGTGAGCTAAAATGAAATTGCACAGGCCATTTTGAGTCCGACAATCATATGGTCTACTATGCTGGGAATGATAAACTAAAGAGAAATGGGGTTGCATTCATCATCAAAAAAGACATTTCAAGATCTGTCCTGAAATACAATGTTGTCAATGATAGAATAATAACCATATGCCTACAAGGAAGGCCAGTTAATATGATTATTATTGAAATTATGCACCCACCACTAAGGCCACAAATGAAGAAAGGGAAGACTTCTATCAGCTTCTGCAATCGGAAATAGATCAAACATGCAATCAAGACATACTGATAATCACTGGTGACTGAAATGCAAAGGTTGGAAACAAAGAAGAAGGCTCGGTAGTTGGAACATATAGTCTTGGTGACAGAAATGAAGCTGGAGATCACATGATAGAATTTTGTCGGACCAATGACCTTTTCATTGCAAATACATTTTTTCATCATCATAAATGGAGACTATACACATGGACTTCACCAGATGGAACATACAGGAATCAAATTGACTACATATGTGGCAAAAGACAATGGAAAAGCTCTGTACAAAATGTCAAAATAAGACCAGGTGCTGACTGTGGATCAGACCATCAACTTCTCATATGCAAGTTCAAACTGAAGCTGAAGAGAATTAGAACAAGTATATGAGAGCCACGGTATGACCTTGAGTATATCCCACCTGAGTTCAGAGACCACCTCAAAAATAGGTTTAATGCATTAGACACAAATGACAGGAGGCCAGAAGAGTTGTAGCATGACATAAAAAATATCATTCAAGAAGAACGCAAAAAGTTCTTAAAAAGACAGGGAAAAAAGAAAAGACCAAACTACAGGTCAAAAGAGACAGTAGAACTTACCCTTGAACGTTCAGGAGCCAAAGTAAAAGGAAGACAGGATGAAGTTAAGGAACTAAACAGCAGATTTCAGAAGCCAGCTTGAGAAGACAAAAACAAATATTATCATGACATGTGCAAGGAGCTGGAGGCAGAAAACCAAAAGGGAAGAACACACTCTGTTTCTTAAGCTTAAGGAAGTGAAGAAAAAATTCAAGCCTCAAGTGGCAGTAGTGAAAGCTTCTACAGGGAAAATATTAAATGATGCAGGAAACATCAAAAGAAGATGGGAAGAATACACAGAGTCATTATACAAGAAAGAATTGGTAGATGACCAACCATTCCAAGAGGTTGCATATGAAGAAGAACCAATGGTGTTGAAGGACGAAGTGGAAGCTGACTTGAAAGAACTGGCGAAACACAAGGCTCTAGGAATTGATGGGATACCGATAGAGATGTTTCAACAAACAAATGCAGCACTGGAGGTGTTAACATGTTTGTGCCAACAGATTTGGAAAACATCTACTTGGCCAACTGACTGGAAGAGATCCATATTTGTGCCTATTCCCAAAAAAGGGGATCCAACTGAATGCGCAAACTATCGGACACTATCATTAATATCGCTCACAAGCAAAATCCTACTAAAGATCATTCAGAAGCAATTGCAGTAGTATATAGATAGGGAATTACCGGAAAATCAAGATGGATTCAGAAGAAGGCGGGGAACCAGGGACATCATTGCTGATGTCAGGTGGATACTAGCTGAAAGCAGAGAATATCACAATGATGTCTATCTATGTTTTATTGACTATGCAAAGGCATTTGATAGTGTGGATCATAACAAATTATGGATAACACTTCAGAAAATGGGAATAACAGAACACCTAATTGTGCTCATGGGAAACCTGTACATCAACCAGGAGGCAGTTGTTCAAATAGAACAGGGAAACACTGAGTGGTTTAAAGTTGAAAAAGGTGTGCAGGGCTGTATACTTTCACCCTATCTCTTCAATTTATATGCTGAGCAAATAATCAGAGAAGCTGGACTTTATGAGGAAGAACGTGGCATCAAGATTGGAGGAAGACTCATTAACAACCTGCGTTATGCAGATGACACATCTCTGCTTGCTGAAAGTGAAGAGGATTTAAAACATTTACCGATGAAGATCAAAGATCATAGCCTTCAATATGGGTTACGAGTAAACATCAACAAAACAAAAATCCTTATGACTGGGTCAGCACACAACTTCACAATAAATGGAGAAAAGATCGAGGTTGTCCAAGATTTTGCTTTGCTCGGATCTATAATCAACACCCATGGATGCAGCAGTCAAGAAATCAAATGATGCATTGCTCTAGGAAAAACTGTGGCAAAAGATCTCTTTAGAGTATTGAAAAGCAAGGATGTCACATTGAAGATGAAGGTGCATCTGACTCATGCCATGGTATTTTCAGTGGCATCATATGGTTGTGAAAGCTGGACATTGAACAAAGGAGACAGAAAAAGAATTGATGCTTTTGAATTGTGGTGCTGGAGACATCTATTGAATATACCATGGACTGCCAAAAGAACCAATAAAACTGTCCTAGAAGAAGTGCAACCAGGGTACTCCTTGGAAGCAAGAACGGCCAGACTACATCTTACATATTTCGGACATGTAGTCAGGAGATATCAATCCCTGGAGAAGGACATCATGTTTGGGAGAGTGGCAGGTCAACACAAAAGAGGAAAACCCTCCACCAGATGGATTGACACAGTGTCTGCACCAATAGGCTTAAACATAAATAAGATCATTTGCCTGGCACAGAATTGGCAAGTGTTTCAATCTGCTATACATAGTGTCGCTATGAGTTGGACTTGACTAGATGGCACCTAACAAAAGCAACAACAAAAGTTACTTTTCCTTCATTGATACATTTAAATATATAGTTGAAAAGAAAAATCTATTTGGAAGATTTTGTACATGCAGATTAAAAGTTTTTTATTTTTTCTTAAATTTGAGCTACTCATAATAAATTGCTTTTTAAATATCATATAAGGGAAATACAGATGTTTTCTTTTCACTCAAAGTACATAATTTTAAATATTTAATGAAGCACCTCACATTTATTGAGTATTTACTATGTGTTATACACATAGTTTACTAATAGTGTTATGCAATATTTGAAGTACTTTACCTTTCTAGATTAACTTAATCACCAGAATTACACTATGAAGTACACAGTCATTATCATCCTATTTATTAGCAATAAATAGAACAAGCCACAGACAGATTAAATCGTGTATACAAATTCTCAAAACTGCTAAGTGGTCAAGTATGAATATCAGCCCAAACAATTTGGCTCTGAAGCCTAGTACTTAGCTCCTTATACATCTATAAAACTATTGTTAGTCTGCCTCACCTTTTCATAAAGGTCCTGTAAGGCTATGGTTCTCAGTCCTAATTTCTATTAGACTCTCACAGAACTGCTAAAGAACTAACATACATGTGTTATCCTAGATTCTCATCCTCAATTTTGGCATGTATTAGGTTCTCCTTGAATGCATTTGTTGATCTTTAAACATATTTTGGGGATCCACCCATATATTTTCATTTGTTAAGTCTAGGGAGCAACTCAGACTGGTTTCTGAAGCATCCTGAGGTCATGCTAAATCTGCTGTCCTGAGACTATACTTTGAGAGTTGCTACCCCAGACCAATGGAAACAAAAAGTACAGAGGTCAATGTAATCCTCCAAGGAATTCAAATGTGGAGTGCTTTGAATTACCTAGTTTAAAGGAATACCATCTTTAGAACTGTTTATTTAAAATAAAATATGATGGCACCAAAAAAAAAAAAAAAAGGACTTAAAGGGGTTAACACTGGCAATAAATACATAAATAAATAAAATGCAGATACTTGGATAGCTGACCACATTGTCAAGCATACATTCCTAGAAAAACAAGCAAATAATCTATTTTACTAAACATGGTGGAATATCAAATAATGTATATTAGGCATAACTAGGTCAAGTTACACTGTGTAGTCACTATCATTCATATCCAATATGTGGGATATTTAATCTGAAACTTTTAGGTTCTTTCCTTCTTAGGAATACCCTTTCATATGTTCTTCTAGAGTCAAATTTCAATTATCTGAGTTGGGATGTTTGGACATAAGTTTTCTTCTTATAATTCTGTCATTCACCTACCCATCACAGGAGACAGCAGCTGTGTCATTAAGAGACATTCTTTGCAAAAAGGCAGTGAGAGCAGCATAATTGAAAATCATGGTAGGAGGGATTAGCTTGTCTTCCTGTACTGATGATTTCTAATCAACCCAAAGACAAATTCCTCTGAAATGGAGATAACTTAGATTTATAATTTGTTTCTCATACCTCCTAATAACAAATAAAGTATACTCTAAACCCATATGGGGCTGGGATTTAGCTCATTGGTAGAGCACTGCTCTGCAGTCTCTGAAGTCCTGAGTTCGATTCCCAGCACCACAAAAATGGGAGAAGGATGTGGCAACCCACTCCCCAGGCAAACCCGAAACTATCTGCCATTGAAAACCCTACGAGGGTCACTATGAGTCGGACAGGACTTGACGGCACCTAACAACAACAACAACAACAACAACAACAACAACAACAACAACAACAACATAAACACATATGATCCTGTAGCCATACCACTGTGGCATCTGAATCCCTCCAGATCTCATAGGCTAAGCTGGGTCAGACCTTGTTAGTACTTGGAGGGAAGACCACCTGGGAATAGCAGGAGCTATAGGCTTGGGAGAAGGACCTGGCTCCCCAGTCTCAAAAAAAAATTAGACATTGAGAACACTATGAATAGCAGAAAAGCATTAACAATACTGTTTCACCTATTGTACATAGGATCACCATGAATTGGAAACCTACTCAGTTGTACCTAATAACAACAACAACATAAACACATATAATAAAGAAATAGATGACTATTGGAAAGTTGTTTAGCTATGGAGATGGACTCAATGATCACACAGATAGCATTAACAAGTATCAATAAATCTCTGTTATGTTTCACTTTCATTCTAGACAAACTCTAGGAGGTGAAAATACACGTTAGTCATAAAATTGTATTCTTTAATTATTTACTCATAGGCACTCTGACAGATGTACTTAGGAAAGAAAGAGCCAAAGATTTATTATTACTACATCCAAGAATTCATAATTTCTGATTAGGAAAATATGAGAGGAAAATCCATACATGCACAAGTGATAAGACTGACAGTACTTCTAATAGCTGAAACCAAAGTCCTTTTGAGAATACACAGGCTTAAAGAACTGAAAGCCCACATTACTTAGAAGATTGTTACAATAATCTTATGTTTTGATTTTGGTCAATAATTTAGCCAAATTATTTTTAAAATAACTTGAAGACAGCTTTGTAGTAAGTTAAACAGAATATAAAATATTTACATATGTGGTTTCATTTTCTGTATATCTGATTCCATGTTCCACAGTGACCAGAAAGCCAGAAAGTCCCAATGTCCTACAAGTAGCACCTGAGAGTTTTATCGGGCCACTTATTTGTTTCTTTTTCTAAAAAAAAAAAAAAAAAAAAAAAAAGGAAAATAGAACACTATTAATGGGAGCAAATAGAAATTTCAATTTTCTTCCTCGTGTGGTGTTTTCTAATTTGGGATTCTCAGAAGCCACTCCTGAGGGAGTTGATCAACTATATGAGTCATGCGACTTCTGAGAACCAGCATACAGTGTTTCCTGGTATGAAGTAAGTGTTGACATCAATGAAAGTCCATTTCATTGTTATTCAAAATAAAATGTCCTTTTACAAAGTGCATTTTCTATTTATCCTTTCATGGCTCTGCTACTAAAGGTCAAACTAAGATTTCATGAAGTTAGTTATTGGATCTGTCAGCTGAGTTAGTCCAGTCTCAAATTTACCTTAGTTTCTCATTCTCTTTCTTCTGGCTTTAGGTCTGCATCCTTGTGAATAAGACAGAGGAGAGTGAAGAAGAAAGGGATGGATATTTTCCTTTTTGGAAATACATGGGACAGTCTTGATGTGCTGGCAAAAATATTTTGTTTTAATATGTACATCAATATAATTATAAACATGAGAATTATCTTAGAGTCTTATTCTTTCAATGTCCATTCAATATAGTGTAAAAAGCACTGAGTAAATAAATGCCGTGGAATATCCAGAGGCCCCCTTCTAACCATGAAGCATTTTATCTAACAGAACACAGGGGAAACATCACTAATAGCTCATATATACCAGCGTTTTACAGTAATTTCAGGCCATTATATAGCAGGACAAAAAATATTGTGTAATAAAGCCTGTAGAAATTATGACATAGACTTTGTCCTATTGTATTGGAAATAAGCTATACAATGGCACATGTGTATTTCTAATACAGATATTATACAATATCATTCCCTATTAATTATTCCCTATTTCCTTTTCTCAGTGGCTGGGGTTTAGCTCAGTTTGTAAAGTGCTGCTCCATACTCTCTAAGGACATGGGTTTGATTCCTAGAACCAGAAAAATGGGAGAAGGACCTGCCAATCCACTCCTGAAGGAATCCTGAAACCATCAGCCACTGAAAATCCTATAAGGGTCGCTGTGAGTTGGACTTGACTCTATGACACCTAAGAACAATAACAACAATGTCCTGTTGTCTGTTGAAATCATGAAATAAAGCCAGCTGAGATTGCTGAGATTTTTCTTCTGAATGAGAACATGAATTTCAAGGATATTCATTTCCAAAAGAAATGGTTCTTCAAATAGAATTGGAAGTATAGTTTAGACAGGTGGAGGTAAAAAGTGCTACTTCTTCCCAGTCTTGCTGACTTGGATCTGAGTGAAAATTCTAAACTTCAGAGGTGTACCTTAGTGGAGGAAGAGGGCTGACAATTTCCATTAGCTATACGTAAGGAGGAAACTGTCACTATCATACAGAGTGATTATATAATATATCCAATCTGGATTACACTTGAAACTTAAAAAAGGAAATTTAAAAGAGGAAACTATTGTTTATTCAATTACAACAGGCAAAATTTGAACTATTCCAGCAAATCAGGACACAAGGTCACCTACCCTCTAGGACACATTGTACTATAACTTAGTTTGTCACAGAGATGCATGATAGAAAGTTAATTTTCTGTGTTTCATTCTTTTTGTTTTATTCTTGAGATAACAGCAAAAACTCTTAATTTAACACTCCATTCTGGTCTCTCTCATTTCAATTCATTAAGAAATTATGTTTCTAGTGCTTGTTATGGGCCAAACTCTATTCTGTTGATTAGACAAATATATAATATATAGTGAAACACAGGGAATTTTATAGCCTTCTTGGGCAGGAATCTTAAAGAACACATAATGTTTTTTTTTCTGCTCATATATCATTATATTAGCATTATTATTACTAGACCTTGAAAAGAAAGTGAATCTTAAAGACGTGTCAAATTGGTAAAAAATTTGAAAAAAAAATGTTTCCTCCATTGCTAGCATTTGGTTAGCTTTTAATTGTGTTAAATGAATCAGTAGATTTCTGCAAAGGTTCCAAATCATTTTAACTTAGGAGTCTGCAAGATGATTCTCTATTCAAGGTAAAAATGTTGTGAATTTAATGCAGTTTTCGTAACATTTTATTTCCAGTAAAATATTTTCTGTCCAAATTGAAAGAATATATATTTTTTTCATTATATTCAGCATGGTTATTCTAATTCAGCAAATGAAAAAGTGAACTTTATACTTAGTGATATCAAAATGCAAAAAGAATAAACTACATTAGAAATTGAAAAAGGACAGACTTTTAAAGGGATGAAGATATAATGTGTGTGTATATCTGTTTCAAAGGGATATATACATACGTGTGTGTGTGTGTGTGTGTGTGTGTGTGTGTATGTTTATTGAAGAGCTATCAATACATGTCTTCTCTTTTGGCTCTCTTACATATGGCTATGAGAGAAGGATGTGGCACTCCATTCCCCAAAACAATCCCCAAACAATCAGCCATTGAGAGTACTATGAAGGGCACTATGCAGGTCGACAGGACCTAACTGGATGGCACCTACCAACAACAACACATAGGAGGGAGACTCTCTTTAGATAGATGGGAAACAGCAGAAAAACTCAGAAAAAAATACATACATAAAAGTAATAAGGTGCTTTCAAATATATTAACTCAGAAGACCCTCACAAAGGGTTTAAGAGTCAGACAGAATAGGAAATATTAATATTAATATATTGAATAGAGAGGATAAGACAAGGCATAACGAGTATACTATACCCCTAGTTATAGTAACCTTGAAGGTAATATTGATAATCTTCTGCTTCCCACTTCACCATCCTTGACTGACAGTTCAACTCCATTTTAACTGAGTTTAAGAGATTCACCTCCACCCTCCACAAAACTGTTTTAGCAAATTCCTCAGCTTAGTCTACTGTATGTTTCTTACCATCCCACTCTTGTCTCTACTGCAAATCCTTTAGCCTGGTTTTAGGCAAGACTTCGCAAACCTTCCCTTTACTTGAAAAACTGCAGAAATTATTCTAGAGGTCTAATAATATTGTACAATTTAACTATTTGTGTTTAAAATGTACCACGTTAATCAGAATTTAAGTTTTGATATCCTTGGATATCATTTTATGCCTATGCTTTTTCCCCTAACATAACTTTAAGGTTTGTATATTTATCAACAAGATTTCTTCCCCTTTGTCTCTAGAAGATATTTGTCTTACATTCTGATGTTCTTAGAAGTTGATGCTAATCCAGCCTCCATGTACAACTCCTACATTAAATAATATTTTATACCTATACTGATTTACTCAAAATATTACTCACTTGGCTCCTATAGAACTTGATTGTGTGACCCTAGGATCAAGATGACAAATTTGTTATGACTGCCTTATATTTTGTGTCAGTTTTGATTCTCTATGAAATAAAATTCTGAGAGACACTCAAGTCTCAGGAGTCAAGTCCTTTGGAAAAGAAGGCACTGATAGCATATTGAGAAGAGAGAAAATTTCAACTCTGGTATCAAATGAAAGCCTAATGTTATAGGAAGCTGTGGAACTGAAATGGCTCATCAGAATTATCTCAACATAAGAGAGACACTTTATTGTTTTCCCTGATACATTTGGGGGTGAATACATGGCTTCATATATTCTTCACAAATGATCTACCAGTAAGCTGTTCCCTGGGCACATTTTCAATTTTTTTCTTTTGAGTCAAGGTCTTGCTAAATTTCATAGGCTGTCTATGGCCATTAACTAATTACCTCCTGCCTCTGCCTCCTTAGTCCCTGGGATTACAAGTGTGTGCTGGTTAGTCAGGTCCTTCATAGCCATGTGAGTCAGTAATTGGATGCTGGCTTCCTCAAAGGACATATTTTCTAGAAGTATAGCTCTGCAATCAAGGCAGTTGCTAATAGAGCTGGGCTTAAGTCTCAGAAATTTCAGAAGCAGCAGCAGCGAGTCCTTTCCTAGGATAGGAACTGAGAGGTTCTTCTCTAAATTCACTCACAACAAAACATGAAAAATCTTACACCAATGGATGGGTAGTTAGAATTTAGATGAACTGTTGATAAAAGCTTCACAATCCCATCAGCTTAAATTGGTTGAAGTTATGAAATATATTTTTAAGTCAGATTGTTTTAATAATTTAAATTCAGTTATTAATTAACACTATCAGGATTTTAAACCTTATAATAAACACATAAGGTCAATTGAGCTCACACAGTTTTCTTTCATATTCATTCATTTCCCAGGTTTGGCACTTTTGAAGGTATAAAATTGAGAAAATATTACTGCCTAACATTTCACCTACATATTTTGAATTGTACTTTACAAATACAGCAATAATATCTGCAGTATTTCACTACTTTTCAAAGTACCTATTAGAGAGTTAGTTGATCAAATACACTTCAGAATAACTTTAGTCAATCTATTTATTATTTTATATGAAGTAGAAAATGCTTTCAGAGTCTAGATTTTGTTTTTTTAACCTATTCTGTAAAAGTCTAGTTTTGCTAATGATGTTCGTATAAAAAGTCAATTTTTCGAGCATTATGCTCTTGAGATAATATAACAAAATCTCATGTAATAAAAGCAAAAATTCAATGATTTTCAAAACAAAAAAATTTCATTCACCTATGTATTCTGCTTTTCTTTCTGCTTCTGCTTTTTAACTGGATATTCTACTTTCTTTTGCATATACTTCTGTATATTTCCTTAAGAATAAGATAAATAATGCTTTTTTTTTTAGTTGGAGTCTGGATAATTTATGAATGCTCCTTCTGGTCTTGATTTCATGATCCACGTGCCTCAGTTGCTCTGATCATAGGTAAATGACACCTCACCTGAGTCTATTTTCCATCTTTAAAGTAAGGCATATACCTACCTCTTGTTGTTGTTGTTAGGAGCTGTTGAGTCGGATAGTACAGTCTATGCTGTTGTTGTTAGGTGCCGTCAAGTCTGTATCCCACTCATAGAGACCCTCACAGGGTTTTCAATGGCTGTTTTGGTATTGCCTTGGGAATGGATTGCCAGGTCCTTCTCCCATTTTTGCGGTGCTGGGAATTGAACTCAGGACCTCAGAGACTACAGAGCAGTGCTCTACCAACTGAGCTAAATCCCAGCCCACAACCTACCCCTTAGGAAACTCAAATGAATTAATAGAGATGAGGAGTTTAAAGTTCTAGCATACTATCAGAACTCACCCATTCTGACTATATATAATGAAATACATAGCAATATGTCACATGTTTAAAGTCACTGTGGCCTGGAATGCTTTTGTAATTTAAAATTAAAGAAATGAACACCCAGGTGTCAAACTGTAAAAAAAGTATAAATGATAAAAAAAATGTTAATCACATATTTGTTTCAGTGGAAAAGGAATTAAAGCTATTCCTTAATGTGAGAAATTTTCCTGTTATAGGCCTGAATTATAATAAGGGCATTATTAAAAATTATAAAATAAAGCAAGGGTTGATTTTCTTTTTATTCTTTTTTATGTTGCCTTTTGTTTGTTTTCTAAAAATTTTGTTGTGTCTTGGTCTTCTCATAGAAAAGTGAAATAAGCATGCAACACATGTAAATATAATTCAGTTAAAATTATCATTGATGAAATTGTATTAAAGAAGTTTGAAGTCCAATTCTAGTACTTTACTTGGATAATTATATCCCCCTCTAAACTGAAATAATTATTAAAGATATTCAGCATACGGAGAATTTAAAAATAGTATGATATCAACTGCCATGAAAATGAAAAAAGTGTTGAAGTGTTATCTATCTCCTCTCTCTCTCTCTCTCTCTCTCTCTCTCTCTCTCTCTCTCTCTTTTTTTCAGTACAGGGGGTTGAACCCAGGGCCTCATGCTTGTCTACTTTCCAAGTGCTGGACCATAGATCTGCACCTCCAGCCCATTGTTTATTTTATTTATTTATTTATTTATTTATTTATTTATTTATTTATTTTCATTTGGAGATGGGGTCTCTGTAATTTATACAGACTGCCTCTGGTCTCACACTTGCGATCCTCCTGCTTGCACCTCCCGAGCCACTAGGATTACAGGTGTGCGTCACTTCACCTGCCTTTTCTTCACTTATTTTGGTATCTTTTGAGATTTCTCAGTTTTATTTTCATTGTGTTGGTCACAGCAGAACAGACTGTACTTTCCTTAACATTTCTGGCATTGATGAGAGAGCAGCTTTGTCTTTTCTTCCTCTTAGCATACTTCACGTTAGAATTTATAGGAAATTATATTAAATAGTACAGAAGAAAATGAAAATACCAGTATTCTATACCTGAAACCTATTCTTTCATTCCATTGAACTGTGTATTTTCATGATAGATATCTGCTAGCCTAGACTAATAGATATAGATAGATACAGAGATATTTCTTTTCAGGTGAATGAAGTTTGAAGAAGGGGACAAAATTAACATTTTAGTTAACTTGCATAACAAAGAGCATTTTGTTGAAGGTTAGTATCTGCTTAATTCAAAACTAAGTATTTTAAATAGGAACGTTAGTCTGAAGAGAAAAAATAGTCCATGCATTTCTTGCAACTTCCTTAAAACTCTACATGAGTTTTTCTAGTCTAACACACTATTTCTATGGCCCCGCAACACTAAAACATACAGATCACTTCCTGATGTTAGTGCTTTGGTTCGTGACTCTTTTTTCTTTTCTTTCTCTTGTTAGTAAAAATTACCTGGATTAGATTTGTTTTACTAATGCCAACCTGCAATTTTATCGGTTGCTATCCTGCTAGAACCGTCTCTTAAACATACTTCTTTGTTTGTCTGTTTGTTTGTTTGTTTGTAGTGCTTGGGATCAAACCCTGGCCTTGCACATTCTAAGAAAATGTTCGACACCTAAGATATATCCTCAGCTCTCAGCCTCATCTCTTTATGGACCATTTTGTCATGCTCTCCTGCTTTACTATCTTCTTCAAATTTATCCCTTGGACACTCATGACCTCCAACAAATATCCCAAGGCTCTGCCTTCTGTTCAAGCAAAGACTTGTTAAAGGAATGGTTATGTGTCATTGCCTCTACTCTCTTTTGTTTCCTGACTGACACCTACATTTTCTTCAGTTTGATTTCAAATTCACCATCCAATTGATCAAGCTCTTCCAAGGTTCTAACAACTTTCAAGTTTCTACATTACTCATGGACTTTGGACTTTATCATCACCTCCTTTTGGAAACACTCTACATTGCTAATATTTGTTTTAGAATATTGTAATGATGATTTTGCCCCATACTCCATTGCTTCTCTTTTTCACTCTCATGAGCTTCTTCTCCTCTCTCCAATTTTTAAATCAGCCGTCTTCTCAATTTCCTGTAAGTTATCTAACTCATTCCCAAAAGATGCTAACAAGCCATAAATGTAAGATTGTTAATTATCTTTACCCACATGAGGCTGTAAACATCATGAAGACAATGACCTTTTCTGTCTTGTTCACTTAAGTATTTCCAGTGCCTGGCTTTTTGCCCATTGCACAATGGATCTCACTAAATATTAAGAATGTAGGGTGAATTAACAGAAACCATTTAAATTAATGAAAACAAATATGTGCCAATATCGTTTATACAGAGGTATCCAAAATGTCTCCAGCTTGCAGGATTCATAAATCCTACCCAAGATGGAGAAAATCAGAAAAATCACAAAACTTCTTTAATCACACATGATATTCAAATATATAAATTAGGGACGTAGTTAAGAATTAAGGGACACATTGAAGGGTTTATTTAGACAAAGTTGGTAACATGAAAATATGTGCATAAACATAATGATAGAACTTTCAGTTGTTTCTGAAAAAATTGCTATGTGCTTGAATATGGAAAGGTCACAATAAGATTTGAGAATATTAAGAAAATAAGTCAAGGAAATCCATCATCGGTCTTATAGCCTATAATCAGAACATCATTACAAGCCAAATGAGCATAATTTGTCACTGTGAAAATTCTCAGGTTGAAAATCAGGTCATTTAAAATACCAATTTTCTCAGGGCAAACAGGTCACACAGTCCACCTGTTCTGTATATTTCTCCCAAATAACTTTCAGACTGGTTGACTTTCTATAAACTATCATTCATTGCTAAAGGGACCTCCCAATGATTCCTCTCACACAGTCTCCATTTACAAGTGTTTTTTTCTTTTAAATCTAGAATTATTTGAAATGCATTCAGAGGATATTTTGACAGCATGTTATAAATACAAATATGTGCATGACCTTTGATTTAACAATGTCATTAAAAAGATAGTCAGTTTACCACAACTGTCATTTAAAACAAAATTAGTAATAATAAAATTTCATAAAATATATTCTAGGAAATGTGAAACACTATCATTCCTTAAGAAATCCCTACTTGGTAGGAAATATTTTTATACCAATTTTGCAGATAAGTACATTATGACACCAAGAAATTATATAAATTTTCTAAGTTCACACCATATATGGTAAAGCTAAAACTTGATCCAACATAAGTTTGTTCAGAAGTCTGTTCTCTTAACTTCCTGCACTAAGTTGTTACAAATAAACACACTGAATTCTATCAAAATTCTAGTAATTTTAAACCATAATCAGTTCTAAAAATGTTTCACACTGTTAAATAATCCTTTTAATTTTAAATATATTTATAAAAGAACTTTCATAGGTAGTAATTATACCATCATTCCATTGTTTGAAAATGAAGAACTAGTATTTCCAAAATAATAAAATTTGCAAAAATACACAAGTAAATATTGTCTGCCCCCACATGTCTGTCAGTTTGATATACTTTGGTGGCTTGCATGTACCTGTGGCTGAAAGCTATGGCACTGGTATTACAAATACCAGTAGGGTCACCCATGGTGGACAGGTTCCAACTGAAATTCCAGACTAATACAGAACAGCGAAAAAGGATATGGGTAACCTACTCCTGAAACAATTAGCCATTGAAAAGCTTGTGAATACCAGAGAAAAGCTGTCAGCTATAGTGTTGGAAAATGAGCCCACTGGGTTGGAAGATACTGAAAAGGTGATTGGGGAAGAGTTGCCTCCTCAAAGTAATTATCTCAATGACAGAAATGGAGTAAAGTCATAGGGACTCCCATTTTTTGATGTAACAAGACTGAAAATGAGAAGGAACAGCTAATGCACATGGTATGAATCCAGGGAAATTAGAAATCATCAAAAGGGATATGGAGCACATAAACATTGACATTCTAGGCATCAGTGAGCTAAAATGGACCGGATTGGGCCATTTTGAATAAGAGAATGACAGATTAAAGAGAAATCAGATTGCATTCATCATCAGAACGACACTTCAGGATCTGTTACGAAGTACAATGCTGTCAGTGATCGAATAATATCCATACACCTACAAGAAAGGCCAATTAATATGACTATTATTCAAACTTATGCACTCACCACTAATGCTGCAAATGAAAATAGGGAAGACTTTTATGAGGTTCTGCACTGTGAAATAGGCCAAACATGCTATCAGGATATACTGATAATTACTGATGACTAGAATGCAAAGAAACAGTTTGGCAACAAAGAAGAAGGCTCAGTAGTTGCAAAATATGGTCTTGGTGATAGAAACCATGCTGAAGATTACATCAGAGAATTTTGTCAGTACAATGAACTTTTCATTGCAAATATATTTTTTTCACTAACCTAAATATCAACTGTACAAATGGAAGTCCCCAGATGGAATATACAGGAACCAAATTGGAACCAGATACATCATGGCTGATGTTAAATGGATATTAGCCAAAAGCAGAGAATACTAGTAAGATGTCTATCTATGTTTTATTGATTATGCCAAGGCATTTGACTATGTGGATCACAATAAATTATGGATAATATTTTGAAAAATGAGAATCCTAGAGTACTTAATTGTATTCATGAGGAGTCTGTACATGGACAAGGAGGCATTCATTCTAACAGAGCAAGGAAACACTGCCTGGTTTAAAGCCAAGATAGGTATGCATCAGGCTGTATCTTTGCACCATACCTCTTGAATCTTTATGCTGAGCAAATAACCTAAGAAGCTGGACTTTATGAAGACCAGGGCATCTTAATTGGAAGAAGATTCATTAACAACCTGTGTTATGCAGGTGACACAACCCTGCTTTCTGAAAGTGAAGAGGACTTCAAATATTTACCAATGAAGATCAAAGAATACAGCCTTGTGTCTCAACATTAGCAAAACAAAAATCCTTACAACTGCATCAGTATGTAGCTTCATGATAAATGGAGGAAAGATTGTGGTTGTCAAGATTTTGCTTTACTTGGTTCTACAATCAAAACCCACAGAAGGAGTAGTCTAGAAATCAAAAGACACATTGCCCTGGGAAAAGCTGTTCCAGAAGACCTCTTTAAAGTGCTAAAATGTGAAGATGTCACATTGAAGATGAAAGTGTGCCTGAATCATTCCATGGTATTTTCAGCCACATTAGTCAGTTGTGAAATACTGGACTTTGAAGAAGGGAGACAGGAGAAGAGGTGATGCTCTTGAATTATGGTACTGAAGGTGAATATTTTATATAACATGGACTGCAATAAAAAAAATCCAACAGATCAGTCCTAGTAGAGGTAAAACTAGAGTGATCCTTGGAAGCTAAGGTGGCTACACTACATCTGACCTACTTTGGACATGTCAGGAGGGACAAATCCCTGGAGAAGGACATCGTGTTTGGGAGAGTGGCAGCACAATGAAAAAAAAAGAAGACCTTTAACTAGATGGATTGACACAGTGGTTTTAGCAATGGGCATAAACATAAAAAATATCATGCATCTGACACAGAATTTGGGAGCATTTTGTTCTGATGTACATATGTTCATTATAATTTGGACCCAACCAGAGAGCACCTACCAACAACAACAACATAGATTGTCTATTAGCTGCTGTTAGTAGATGTTAAGATACATATGAAAAGCTATTTCCTTTATAAACTAGTATTGTTTTTGGTTTTTATTTTTTACTTTCAGCCATGTTAACAATTATTCTCTTACTTGAATGGCCTCATGAGAATTCTGCTTATACTACTTGAAACCTATGATTTGAGCATCACAGAAAAAAAGCGGGATACTTAAATCACTTCTAAGTTGCTGATGGTTATATTCACTTCATTTTAACTGCATAAAAACTTCAAGATTAGACAAATAAATATATATCCTCCATTTGAAAGGCTTTTCATTCTTAATAATGAAAACTACATATAATTATTTAAGTTATAATGAGGAAGTGTAAATATATGTATTTCTAAATTCTGCAGTCTAGAAGTTTAGAGATGTCTATCTGACCCTTGCTGGCATAAATTACTCTACAGATTTGAAGTCTCAAGACAATTTGATATGTTATTGCACCAATATACTCACTCTTTAGTAAGTCATGTTTAGTGAATAACCATGACACAATAATTATAGAAACTCATAAGGTATAGTACCAAAATTGTGATAAAGTTTTAATTACTAGAACCCTGTGAGTCATGACCTTCTATTTGCTTGGTTTGTATCATCCAGCAGTTGTATTTGACTCTGTATAATTTACTTCATCCTTTAAAATTACATTCTTAAGAAAGAGAAAAGTGTGTACTCCTTTGAAAGACCCCATTACCCATACCCTCCACAATACTGCAGATGGCATGGAAATTTGGCAAATGTAATTGGACTGAATTGAAATTTCCTCTTTTTATTTTTTTGTCAAATGGTTACAGTATGGATCAGAACTCATATCTCATTTGGAAAATAAATGTTATAAATATGTGTTACCAAATAAACATATGAAGTGGCAAGTATAATTTAAAATGATATTACTGGGTAAAATGTAATTGTTTTCTTTCAATAAAGTCTGGCTATAAAAATTTGTACATATACTAGGATTTGTAAGCTACTGTTATTTACAATGTTATTTTCATTCTGAAATTTTATTTTATTTATTTTTTAAAGAAAACAAATTAGTATATATAGGATTAAAACAGTCCCCCACCTGCATTTCACAGAAAATTAAATTGCTGCTCTGTTTTTAAAGCTATTATAGAAAATATACTCATCATAAGCCTTATTTTTACTCATCTACATAAATAAAAAGGGTAGGAAGTTATGAGTGGAGCATCTACTCAGATAAATGGCAATGCATGTTCAGTAATTTTTTCATAATATACCCTTGAGATTTTAAAAATAGCCAGCATGCTTCATAAATTTCTCATCAAATATGAGCACAGATTTTATTTCATTAGAGAAGAGGCAAAAATAGTTAGAAGACACAGATTCTGATCCTTATTCAAGTATTACCCTTGTGGCCTTCAGAAAGTCATTTAACCCAGCTGTGTCATATTCAATTTTTATATAGAGGAAGTAATAATAATTTGTTTTGCCAACTCACTAAACGAAAAAGAAATGCACCTAAAGGTAATGAGATAAAAAATGGTAAATTCATGGTAAACTGAAAACTATTAATTCCATGCCATATGTCATTTACTGTTCACAGAACTACCCTAAAGCAAATGAAATCTGAATTTTACAAGTATTTAAAGAGTTTTATCTCATAAGCACAAACACATTATATGTTACAAATGTTAAACAGTATTTGAAAGGAACGTTTCTTCTTTTTCAGGGCAATTAAAAATAAACCATTTCTCTGCCATGCATATCAAAGTTAGTTATTGATCCTTTCTATTATAAAATACTAGGGGTAATATTCAGTAAACTGTATTCAAATTTTATCCATATGGTTTTGCTAATTTGAAAAATACCATTAGCATATTTAAAATCATGAATGTCTGCAAATATTTTTGAAGTTTTAGTTTTAAAAATAGATTTTTCTTGGAGACAACATTAAAGAGTTAGAACAAATTTAACTATTTTATAGAAAGAATTCAATACAAATATATAGTGTTCTGGCAAAACTTCTAAACAGAAAAGGGGTGAATGAAAAATAAAGTGAATTAAAGGAAACTGAGGAGTTGATGGAGCTTAAGTGTCTTCTAACAAAATGATAGAAAACTCAAATCATCAAAATACTCAAAGCTTTCAAGTAAGTAGGTGTATTTTACATGTGAATAAGTAATGTTATTTACAATTGATTTTCAGAATGAAGTTTAAATAGGTAGTTTTCACACACACACACACACACACACACACACACACACACACACACACACACAATTTCTAAAGACATTATTTTCCTAAATCCTGAAAACAGACTGAGATGAATTAAAATACAGAAAGATCACATATTTGAGACAATAGAAAATGGTGAATTACCAGAAAATACTTTGAAACCAGAATTTTCTTCTCATAATATTATTTATGTGTTTAGCACACTTTGAAATCTACTTGTCATTTGTTCTTTTAAAGTACATTTAAATGGTACTCTGTCTTTATAAGACCGTTACCTGCCTGTTGAAAACGACAATGTTTTTCAACAAAAATGTTTTTCTAGGATTAGTTTATTTCTGGGAAATTCTGCAGGCAAGGTACAAAAATAAGCAACAGCCTCTTGTGTGATATGTGCAAAGCAAGTAATCTCTGCTACTTGAATTAATTAGCATGACTTATTCTTTTAAAAGACAGCTAAAGCTACCTTTACAAAATCAGAAACATTTATTTTTTTTCATATTAATGATTTTAATTTATGACACATTCAATTATCATTTAGTAATTCTTATAAGCACTTGATCATGTAATATGAATATTCTCTAAATTAGTTATTAAGTAGGCACTGAAATTAAAAGACATTAAGCATGGAACTTTCTCCCAACTCTTGTTTTCCATATTTCACAATGAATTCCAAGAAGAGACAGTTTTTCACTACTAACCACATTAATTTTCACTTTTTCACTTTAAAAACTTTACATTTTTCCTTGGAGGCTATTTTAAAACACATTTATTGTGTGCTTAGCCACATAAATACAAAAGTTTGAGAAACCTAACAGATACAAAAAATAGGAAAATGTCAGTTGTAGAATAAAAATCTAGATGTTTTGCTGGTACACATAATGGCTAAAATTCCCACTGAGTTTATTAATTAAAATAGTATAAATGTAAAAGTTAGGTAGTAGGTGATTTATGATATTGATGTTTTAACATCTGGAAATATGGTTTACCTTTTACAATAATTGCAAACTCCAATTTTTTGAGTACTCTGTAAGTTATATTTCATAAAATTCCAGGGAAGCATTTTTATGATTTGTAAGTTGATAGTTGCAAATACAGTTTTGGCAAAGTTATGAATTTTTTCTTATAGTTTATTAAAATATAATAAAAAGGCATGCATTGCAACATTCTGGCTCCAAGAATTTCCCCAAATTTAAAATAACTAGAATCTATAGCACACCTGCAGCTGTAGCTTTGTGGCATCTGATCCCATCAGATCTCAGAAACTAAGCAGAGTCGGGCCTGGTTAGTACTTGGATGGGAGACTGCTTGGGAACACCAGGTGCTGTAGGCTTGGGAGATGGACTGGCAAGCCACTCCCAAAAACCAAACTGCCTTGAAAACCATATGAGTAGCAGAGAATCACTGATAAAGTGTTTCACCTGTTGTAAGTAGGGTCACTATGAGTCAGATACCACCTTGGGGGAACCTAACAACAACAACAACAACAACAACAACAACAACAGAATCTATACCAAGACAGGAACTTGTTGTTGTTAGGTGCTGTAGAGTCAGTATCCGACTCATAGTGACCCTCTGCACAACAGGGGAAACACTATTGTCAGTGCTTCTCTGCTGTTCATAGAGTTTTCAATGGCAGGTCGATTTTTGGGAGGGGGTTGCCAGGTCCTTCTCCCAGCCTACAGCTTCTGGTGTTCCCAGGCAGTCTCCCTTCCAGGTACTAACCAGGCCCGACCCTGCTTAGCTTCCGAGATCTGACGGGATCGGATGCCACAGGGCTATAGCTGCAGACAAGAAAGGAACTAGGTTTCCCAAAAATATCTCTTATGTTGTCTTGTAGCTATTATCCTTATAACCTGCTCATTCACTTTGTCTATCCCCAAAGTACCGTTTTTGTTTCTTCTAAATTACTGTATTAATTTTTGCTACATTTTGATATATTAATAGAACTGTACATCTATGTGCTTTTTTTCTCATTCCTTTTCTTCAATATGTTGAATTAAAAATTACATTTTTTATCGGAAATTTTTAATGGTCAATTTAATGTGTTTCATTCTGACATGCATTTGAATGTGACATTTCCTTATATGCGTTTCATTGTACATTGCAAATATAACTTTCTCCTTACCCTCTTGTGCATCTCCTCCCCCTTCTTCCAAGCCCTCCCCAAAGGCATTTCTTCTACATTGCATATCTTTTTGTGGGATTATTTTTCTATATACCCTTGCATCCTAATTATGTTTAAGATCTAAACGTTTTTCTGTAGTGATCTATATTTTTACATTGCCAGTAGTATTACATGAATAATCTAGCCAAATTGTATTATTACTATTCTTTGCTATTATTGCTATTATCATAATTATTTCCAAACTATTAAAGTTGGGCTGTTTACTTTGAGGTAGCTCTCTCTCTCATTCCTAGCTCCTCCTTGTTCCTCCTTTCCCTCCTTTCTTCTCCCATCATCTCTTCCTTTTGTTTTGTCCCTCCCTCCTTCTTTCCGCTTCCTAAATTGTCCCTTTTCCACTAAGTTGACTTTAGTTTTTTATTATGTTCCAATTTATATATAGGATTTCTTCCTTTTAATTTTGATTTTGCTCTGAGAGATGAATGAGAACATGTGGTATTTTCTTTTTGGGCTTCTGTTCATTCACTTAAAATAATTTTTCTCCAGTTCCATCCATTTTGCTGCAAATGACATTATTTCATTTTTGATTGCTGAGTAGTATTCCGTTGTGTATATTTAACATAGTTTTTTTTTTT
>VMDO01014243.1:21635-55326 GCA_007922755.1 Pedetes capensis | reverse complement strand
CCCCATTTCTCTTTAGTTTATCATTCCCAGCATAGTAGACCATATGACTGTCTGACTCAAAATGGCCTATGCTGGTCCATTTTAGCTCACTGATGCCTAGAATGTCAATGTTTATGCGATCCATTTCTCTTTTAACAATTTCTAATTTGCCTAGATTCATACTACATACATTCCATGTTCCAATTATTAATGGATGTTTACAGTTGTTCCTCCTCATTTTGAGTCGTGTCACATCATCACATTGAACACCCTGGGGTTTTAATCCATTTCCCTTATAACGGTAGCCTCTACTTGGAGGAGGCAACTCTTCCCCAGTAGTCTTCTGAGTGCCTTCCAACCTGGGGGCCACGTTTTCTGGCACTATATCTGACAGTGTCTCTCTGCTATCCTTAGGGTTTTCAATGGCTAGTTGTTTCGGGAGTGGCTCGTCAGGTCCTACTCCCCATTAAGTTGTACACTAAGAAATTACTAATGCCTGGTGCGGTGGCGCATGCCTGTAATCCCAGCGGCTCGGGAGGCGGAGGCAGGAGGATCGCAAGTTTGAGACCAGAGGAAGTCTGCGTAACTTAGTTCAACCTCCAGTACCGAAAAAAAAAAAAGTAATTACTAATAAAAATTACAGGGGAAAATATTTCCACACGTCACATCCTTTCCACATAAACTACAACCCATTTTCTATTCTTTGCTGCTAGTTTGTATGCACTTTATTTCTTTAATTGGACTTGAAGCTGCCTTGGGTGAGGGATCATTTCTCAGGTCCTTTTCTTCTTCCTCATTAGTGAATCAGTGGAACCTGGAAAGCTTGTAAAAGTGAGCATTTCTAGTCTTGAGGCCAAGTCTTTATTTTACATAAGCTCATCCATTAATGCTGAGGTTGTAGAAGGATTACACTTGGACAATCATTGTTTTCTACTTTCCCATAAGAATGAATTACATAACTAGTAGTTGTTCAGTGACTGTGTAAACATCGTTTTATCAACAGACATTTGGTTTTCTGATAGAGACCATTTACTAACAGGCTCTTCAATGGACTCTTCTAAGCAACTTGCATTTATTTCTTGCTGCAAATCAATAATTAAGCTGATTTAAATACTCAGGCAGTCCTGACTTACCCCCCATTATTCCACCAGCAGTCTTTGTTTTGTTTTGTGTTGGGGTTGGAACCCACTAGCCTTGAGCTTGTTAATTAAGCACTCTCCCACTGAGCCACACCCTTAACCCCATGCTGGCAGGTTTTGAAACATCTTAATATCTAGTTCTGTTCTGGAATCTTTGCATTAAAAAAAAAAAAGTCTTAGTACTCTGTGTCCCGCTAACATTTATTAAAAAAAAAAAAAAGAAGAAGAAGAAGAAAAGAATAGGGCTGGGTTGTAGCTCAGTGGCAGAGCACCTGTCTAGCATGTATAAGGCTCTGGGTTTGATCCCTGCCACTACAAATAAATAAATAAATAAATAGTAAATAAATAAAAGAACAAGCTGGGCATTGTGGTGCATGCCTGTAATCTCAGCACTGAGGCAAGAGGATTGCAAGTTCCAGGCCAGCCTGGGCTATATAATATGTTCAAGGCCAGCGTGGGCTATATCGTGAGACCCTGTTTCAAACTCCACCCCCTCAGAAAAAACCCCACACACAAACCCACAAACATGCTGGATAGTCATTATCTGTCTGGTAATCTAATTAGGAACAAGGACAAATAAAACGGAGAGTAGGAGAGTTGAGTGTCTGATACAAAAATCACACCACGGGAAAAGCAGAAACAGCAATGAAAAGCAATACCGATTTAGCACTGCTTTTTCTGTCTCATATCAGAAGCATAAATAAAACTATGCAATATCTGGACTTCAAGAAGAGTTAAATTGAGCAGGGCACCGTGGCACATACCTGTAATCCCAGCAGCTTGGGAGGCAGAGCCAGGAGGATAGCAAGTTCGAGACCAGAGGCAGTCTGCGTAATTTAGTGACACCCTGTCTCAAAAAAGTGAAAAAATGGGCTGGGGGTGCAGCTCAGTGGTCTAGCACTTGCAGACCACGCAGGCGCCAAGGCCCTGGGTTCAACCCCCAGCACCGCAAAAAAAAAAAAAAAAAAAAAAAAAAAAAAAAAAAAAAAAAAAAAAAAAAAAAAAAAAAAAAAAAAAAAAAAAAAAAAAAGAGTTAAATTGAAGTTAATCTGCAAGTAACAAAAAGAAAAGAGATAAGATGAGAGGGAGGGAGATCAAGAGGGAAGAGACAAATCCTGAGGCTTTCCCAAGTGGTAAATGGCCAAGTAAGTGGAAAGCTGTCCATTTTATCAGACTAGTAGGAAGTAAGAAAAATAAGGGACACAAAGACAGGCAAGTGACTTTTATATAATGTTAAGTGAGAAACAGTATGCTGACTTTTATACACGCTGCCAGCAGTTAGGATTTTTAGAAATATTCACTGAAGATAAGGCTGGAAGGGTACATTGTTGTTGTTGTTAGGTGCCCTCAAGTCATTATCTGACTCATAGTGACCCTCTGTACAACAGGGGAAACACTATTGTCAGTGCTTCTCTGCTGTTCATAGGGTTTTCAATGGCAGATTGATTTTTGGGAGGGGGTTGCCAGGTCCTTCTCCCAAGCCTACAGCTTCTGGTGTTCCCAGGCGGTCTCCCATCCAGGTACTAACCAGGCCTGACCTTGCTTAGCTTCTGAGATCTGTCGGGATCGGATGCCACAGGGCTACAGCTGCAGGCTGTAAGGGTACATACCCATTCTTTTGATTTGCTTTTATATTCTTTTGCAATATTGGGGGGTTGAATGCAGGTCCACACATGGTAGGCATCTACTATTGAGTTGCATCCTCAGCCCCCACCTTTTAATATTTTATTTGTTTTATTTATTTTTATTATTTATTTATTTTTGTGGTACTGGGGAGTTGGAGCTGGGGCCTCACGCATGCTTTTTGCAAGTGCTTAACCACTGAGCATACTTGCAGCTCATTTTTTTTACTTTGTATTTTGAGACAGAGTCTCGCTATGCTATGCAGGCTGCCTCTGGCCTAGAACTTGCAACCCTCCTGCCTCCGTCTCCTGAGTTGCTGGGATTAAAGGCATGCGCCACCACATTCAGCGTATATTTAATTTTTTTGTTATTTTGAGACAGGGTCACAGTTACATAGGCTGTCTCTGGCCTCAAATTGGCAATCCTCCTGCCTTAGCCTCCTGGAGTCGCTGGGACTACAGGCATGTACCATGGTGTCTGGCTCTGACATTCTCATAAGGGTTAAGGTACTGAGTTTAAAAGATCAATGTTTTCCCGGTTTCTACATTTTATAATGTGCTTATGTGTTGTATGACTAGAAATTAATTTTCAAGCTCCTTCGAAGTATTTATTGAAAACTTGTTTGGCTTTGGGAGTGGGGAGCGTCAGGGGGGTGGAGAGTGGAGGTCACACTAAAACTTCCAACTAATAATATGTAGGATGCACATGCTTTCTGGATGGCAGATGTCCTGAATCTGCGCCCTGTGAATTCATCTTATTTCTTATCTTGTTTGTATTGCTCTTGGGTTTTATTTCAGGCTGCTTTAAGTGTGTTATCAGGTTATGATGCGCCTTTTGGTTTGTAAAACGTGCACATTGCAAATTGGATAAAAAAGGTATACACAGAACATTTAAAAAAATAATTAAAAATAGTTGAAAGGCAATGGATGAGGGGAGACGTTATGAACTGAATTGTGTACTTCCCAAAAGATATGAAGCCTAGGCTTCCTCAGTTTGTGAGTTTGACCTTACTTGGAAATAAGGTCTTTGTAGGAGTTACCATTTTAAAATGAGGTCTTATTGGTTTGGGGTGGGCCCTAACTGGGCGAGTGATGCCTTTGGAAGAGGAGGGAAATTTGGCCACAATGAAGCAGGAGAGAAGGGCCCCTGAGGATAGACGCAGACATGACAGACACATCTATGAGTCAAGGAATGCCAAGAACTGGGGGCAATTACTGGAAGGTAGGAGAGTCAAGGAAGGATTTTGCCCCTACTGATTTCAGAGGCCCCATGGTCCTGCTGACACCTTCATTTCAGGCTTGTAGCTGAACTGAAAGAGAAAGTTTTACTATGGTTTTCAACTACCCAGGGTGCAGTGCTTTACTACAACAGCCTGATAAAGCTAGTAGACATAACAAAGCAAAACAAAACAAAAAACAAGACATGCTCTGATAGGAGGTCCTGCTCTGGCCAGGAGATGTTGTTGTTGTTAGGTGCTGTGGAGTCGGTATCTGATTCACAGCGACCCTATGTACAACCGGTGAAACACTATCGTCAGTGCTTCTCTGCTATTCATAGGGGTTTCAATGGCTGATTGATTTTTGGGAGTGGGTTGCCTGGTCCTTCTCCCAGCCAGGAGATACAGGGATTTTAATAAAAGTTGAAATAGTGACAATATTGGCTGCACTTCCATCTTGTACAGAATTGTCTTAAATCTTTACACATCACGCTGTCTCGGGTCTCAGCTCAACTAACGTCCAATGCAGCCAGAGTGAGCTTTCTAGAATGATCGCATCACTTACCTGCTTAAACATCTTCTGTGGCGTCCCTATTGCCCCTCAATAATATCCAGACTCCCCTGGTGGCGTGTGTCCACTCATCTCTTGTTACTGCCCACTTCACACGCCTGCTGGGCCTCTGCCTGAGTCATACTTCTCTCTTTGACCTCACCCCTTGGCCAACTCCTACTGGAGCATGGGGTCTCGTCCCTGCCTTTTAGCTGCCCTCCCACACGGTGGTCCTGCAGTCGGCCACAGTTGCCAGGGTAGAGCACTGAGCAACAACTTATTGCACCTACCAGTTCACTATCTGTGGCCTAGCTTGCCTACTGAAAGTCGTTCACAGACCAGAATCGCCAGGGGTTGTTAAGGAGGCAGTCTCAGGTCCAACCAGAATTCCAGAATCAGACGTGCATTTTAAAGGGCTCAAGCGATGATGATTCTTCTTTTTCTTCTTCCCCCTAACCCTGGGGACTGGGCGTTGAACCCAGGCCCTCGCACATGCTAGGCAAGTACTCCACCAGCTGCAGCTTCAGCCCCTTTGTAATTTCTTTTTATTTTGGAAAAAGGTCTCTCTAAATTTGCAGGCTGCCTCTGGCTTCGAATTTGCAATATTCCTGCATCAATTGCTGGGATTACCTGTGTGTGCGTTGGGCTCCAGTGATTCTTATTTGAATGAAATTTGTGAGGCCGGAGCCTCTCCACCATAGTGCCCTACAATAGAGATTTAATTGATCAAACCATCAGACAAATTTCCTGCTAACTAACATGCTTTACAAGGAAAAACACAAGTCCCTTTTATAGGAACAAACAAAAGCAGATTTATAGCCTGTGTATTTCATCACATATTTCCTCTGAATATCCCTTTGTTCTCCTATCATATCTTCTTGTTAACTATCAAATCTTATTGTTGTTGTTGTTATTAGGTGCTGTCCAGTCCTGTCCGACTCATAGCGACCCTTATAGGGTTTTCAATGGCTGATTGTTTCAGGATTGCCTCAGGAGTGGGTTGCCACGTCCTTCTCCCATTTTTGTGGTGCTGGGACTCGAGCTTTAGACCTCAGAGACTGCAACACAGCGCTTTACCAACTGAGCTAAATCCCAGCCCCATCAAATCTTATTTTCTTAAAATATATGAATAAATACTCTATTACTAGTCATGTTTGTTCTGAGCTTTTAAAAATCATATATATGTATATATGTGTGTATGTATATATGTATGTGTATGTGTGTGCGTGTGTGTGTATATATATATATATATATATATATATATATATATATTTCTTTTAAACACTCTGACAACACAGACATGACCAGACTTGCACTGTCATTGTTTAACTTGGTCCATGAAAATGGATTATCTGGTAATACTTTTTAAAACTATCATCTTCACCAGTCTTATTTTTTTAAAAACAAATTGTAGGAGATTATAACACTTCAGGATAAATCTTTATTCATTATTTTGTTAGCTGCTATGGGCAACAGTCTTCCTGATGTTTATATTACTTGCAAGCCCAACATTAAATGGTACATCATTTATCCAGCGAGATACACAGAAAAGAGAAGCTTTTCACGCTCTGCTTCTAATTCCCTTAATAGAATGTTAAATCAGAAAAAAAAAAGTTTGCGGACAATTGCCAACCCAAAATCCTAAAAAGTCCTCCATAATCCAGCTGTTTTTGACCCATTTCCTAAGCTCACGTTCCCCCACTTCTCTCCTCCCAGCAAGCTGAATTTGCAATTCCCTTCAAGGCACAATTTGGCTTAGGTTTGTATCCAATATGCGTCAACAACCTTTTTAATGTTAATGTTAGAGGACAGGATCGACACACCCCTTGAAGATAAACAATGTTATAACTTACTTTTCTCTTTCTCCGTGTGTTCATTACATGTCAGGGTGCGTGGTTTACACAGAAGTTTTACTTGTTTATGCAATCAAAAATTAAGGTTATTCTTACAGATTAAGGAAGTCAAAATGAGATTTGAGACCGTCACAGTGGTTTTGAGGTATGAGGTTTCAGACAACAGATTTTCAGGCAGGATCCCCCACTTTGCATCCTGTGTCCAATAGGGATAATTTCTGAATTTGGTTCGTTCTTGTCTCCACGTATTTACCATACTCAAAAACACTCAGTATCAACCTCAAAGTTGTTTAAACCCATAGTGTTGTCTGCACTGTAAGTTGAGCCAAGCCATGAATAAATATTTGCTGATTTGTGTTGATTGGAATGATTTAAATAAATAAACGAGCTCAAATGCTTACTGGAGCCAGATAATGTAAATGAGAAAAGCAAACAACAGAGAGAGTGGGTGACCTGGAGCCCCCAGGTCCCTCTAAAGGCGGCAGCTTCCGCTGTACTTGTAGCTGACTCTGCACTTTTGGGACGCAGATCTCTGGGTTGTGCTAGAGCTTCTTATTTTCCAAGAGATACCAAGAGTTTTTAAAGTGTGAACCAAACTTCTGGGAAGTCCACGCAGCTGTCTTGCAACCAATTTGGAAGTTCTGCAGTAAATAGAACAGATAAAATAAAAACATGTTTTCTAAGATGCTAATTGTAGGAAGGCCTGCAGCTGTAGCCCTGTGGCATCCGATCCAGTCAGATCTCGGAAGCTAAGCAGGGTCAGGCCTGGTTAGTACCTGGATGGGAGACCGCCTGGGAACACCAGAAGCTGCAGGCTTGGGAGAAGGACCTGGCAACCCCCTCCCAACAATCAATCGGCCACTGAAAACTCTATGAAATCGGCCATTGAAACTCTATGAAAACAGCAGAGAAGCACTGGCAATAGTGTTTCCCCTGTTGTACAGAGGGTCGCTACGAGTCGGATACCGACTCGAAGGCACCTAACAACAACAACAATTGTAGGAAGCCGTGATTGGGGAAGAGCTCTTGCTCCCTGCAGGCCTGCCTGGGTTCAGATGGGGAATGGGAGAGACCGCGCTCTGCCTATGTGAATTTAGGCAATTTTATCTCTGTAAACCTGCAAGTGGCAATAACGGTAAGAATACCAGCTTCCTAGGATTATTTTGAGGATAGGATGAGAACACTCAAACCAAGTCTTTAGCATGATTAGGCCCTCGCATTTGTTAACAGTTTTTTAATTACACTACTCCTCTGAAGAAGAATAAAATTATTTAAGCGCCAGTCAAACTGTGTACAAATAATTTCACGTTCCCGGATAACTCATCCCTCCCTTCACAAAAGATCTGAATGCTTTCTATACGGTGATGACCCATTCTTTTCTTTTACTAAACATCTAGAATGTGCACGGTCGAAGTATCCAGAGGGAATACGCGCTGCTTTGAAAGTCACAGTCCTGACCGGGGCGGAGAACCAGCCCCTCTCGCTGCTACCACCTACGCGATGTCTGCCTCGCTCCCAGGCTTCCGTGTGCAGTAACTTAGCGACACTCTGTGCTTTATTTTGTTCCTGGACCTGGTACTTTTATCACGGGACCTCTGCCACCTTATCTCCTGTTACTAAAGTTCTTGTCTTTTCGCTTTCCTGGAACTATCCACTATTTGAGTTCGAGCAGTCTCTGTCTCTCCCGTCCCTCTCCTTTTCCAAACTCTTTTCCGGGTTTGTTTACAGAAGTCTCTAATTGTCAATTTACGATAAGGTCCCGGCGCGGGGCCCCACCCCGCCCTCAACTTTGCTCCTGGGGAAACTTTCTCTCCCTACTCCGAATCCCCCCCCTCAAATAACACTCGACCTCGGGGGTTTGGCGATTTCTCGACCCGATCCTCTTCTCCCGCCCTTGTTTTTTAAGGAAGTGATTTGGGGCCGAGCACGGTCTCGCCCGCCGGGCGCCCCGCGCCTCCCGCTGCGGGCAGGCGCCGCGGAGGGTGGGCAGCGAGTCCCGCAGGTTGCGCTCGCCGGCGTCCAGCAGACCTACCCAGCCCGGGCCCCGCGCGCGGCGCTGGCCTGGGCGGCTGGCGGGGGCGGGGCCGCAGGGGGCGGGGCGCGGGTCAGGTTTCCCTACGTCACCGGGGAAATCCCCATATGAGCAGAGAGCGCGCTTTGGCTGGCGCACTGTGCCAGGTCCCCGGGCTGGCGAGAGTCGGTGCAGAACTTACGCGAGTCCCGCGCATACCTCGTGTCTCGCAGACGCCCGGGTGCTCGGGCTGGGGAGCTGAGTCCCTCCGGCGGGCAGCGGAGATCGCGCAGCAGAGGGCGATGCCTGGGAGGAAGGCGCACAAGAGCGCGCCGCGGAGCGCTACGCGGACTCGGGCAGGTACCCACCAGCGGCGACCAGCGGAGACCCGGGCTGGACGGACGGGGTCGAGGTCGAGATCTAGGTCGAGGTCGGGGTCGGGGTGGTTCAGCCCTTCGGGGCTCAGGCCATAATTCATGGGGCCTCACGGTCGGGCCAGGTCTGCGCCCTGGCGCGCGCCTCAGGATCGCCTCCAGAAGTTTCTTCTGGGGGCTCTTCAGGGACTGTGCCCACAGCAGGACCCCCCTCACCCCTCGACTCCTTGGATTGCAGCGAGGTAGCTGCTCCCCCGCTGCCTTTCTCTTCCCACTTGCTCTGCCCTGGGGCCACGGGGAGAAAAAGTGCAAGTTCAGGCGACCGCCCCGAGACATTGGTTGTCCTGGTAGGCGGGGGCAGGAGTGGGCTCAGGGAAGTCACCTGGGTTCGCAGCGCCTCCCAAGGTAGAGGCCGTCTTCGTCCCAGGTCCACTTCGGAGGGCCCTCTCCTTTCCCACTGCTCACAGCTCTAATTCGAGCAAAAGCGTGACACTATCGCAGCTCTCCCCCTCGGGGCTGGAGCGCTCTTGGAGGCCCTGCGGGACTCCCGAGTGCGGGAGCCCAGGAGGCCTTTCTCCTCAGTTAACATTTTAACAATCGATATTGCAAGGAGTGGGGTGAGGGTGGACGATTAGAAATTGGCTTTCAATCTTTTTTCACCTCTCAACCTCTCCGACCTCCAGTGCACGCACAGCCCCATCGTAACTGTTCAGGTCAGCCCTCCCCCTCGCCTCTCCCCTTTGTATAAATCTTATCGAAGGCAGTGATCACCTATTAAGTGGGTGAAAGGAGGAGGGCAGGAAGGCTCCGGGCTGGAAATCCCTGTAAGTCATGCTGGTATTACATCAGGCGATTATAGGCGCATTTTCTCCCTTACTTTCATTTTATAGCGCCCCCGGGGCATGCAGAGAAGTGGTCCCTTGCAGATACGACCATGGCTAAGTTGACCCCAAGCTGCTCTCTGGCCCTGGGTTTGGTGTGGAGAAGCTTTGTCCACTTTGTGATATCTAAGAGTTCTGACCATGTTTTAGGAATTAGGTCTAGCCTGTGCATGGCACTCTTTGGAGGGATTTATTTAGTCTCCAGTAAGGCGCAGCAAAAATTCCCTTAAACCTAATTAGATATTAACACGTTTGTAAGTGTGTAATTGCAATGAAAATATTTGGAGAACAGGATTGGGGGAGTAGTTCAGTGGTAGAGCAAATGCCTACCATGTCTAGGCTCTCTTTCCCTGATACCACCCTATCTACCAAAGAAGAAAAGAAAAAACAACCTGGAGCTATTTTTCTGCCTTTTCTTTTTATTTCTTTGTTTTTCTTTGAAAGAAATCGTTTTTTTCTCATAGAAATGAGGACTTCCAGAATTGTATGTTGAAAAACTATCAGCGCTGTACGTTGATACTACTGTATTTCACTTACTTTAAAGAATATATCATTGTAAATACTTCTTAATGTTTGACCCTGGAGCCCATAAAAAATGGCCTACTACATGATTTATTAGGTGTCTTGGTTTTACTCAGCTCTTGTAGAGCTTAGGCATAGGTTTAAGACTTTACCACGTATTTACTGTTCGTTCATTTTGAGCCTAGGTAGGGTCTTATTTAGAAAATGGAGCAGATTTTTAATTTGTATTCATGTTTTAATGCCCATCATGATGATCTTGAAGTGCACCCGAAGAATCTGAGTTGCCGTTTGAAATATTAAAAATTAGAAATATACTGATTTCATGTTAACTTTATGACTAATTTGGAAATTAAAATAATTTTTTAAAATAATCAGTTAATTACAGTGCCTCAGTTTTAAAAGGTAGTAAGCGTGTGAATTAAACTTGTTTTCTCTTTTTCTATAAAGGCCTTGAATTGGTACCGATTGGCTTTGTAGAAAGATGCTAGTTTGGGTTACAGAAAATTTTAGTGTTTTGGGTAGTGTGGAGTTAAGTTTGGAATTAGATTTGATGAATCTTCATGAGAAAATATTAAGGAGCTTAGCTATGAAATACAGCCATTCAAGCCAAATCTGCTCAAGTATTCAGAAATTGACTTCTGTTCCCTGCCCAGCCCTGATGACATCACCCTAAGCTGGTATAGGCTGATTAAGGTGCTATTTGTTGTATTTGACACAAATTTTCCATGTTTGAAAGAAAGATCACACTTGTATCATCCCAGATATTTAAATAAAAAGGAAATGAAAAAGATTTCAACATAAATGTCTATAGTCATATAACTTCTTTGATGAGTCACCCTAAGTCAGTGTGTATATATACGCTCTAGGGCTGTCTCGCTGTAAGGCTGTCTCGTGTTTGCAGAAACAGGTGCACACAAAGCTAAAGTTAAGAGAAATTCTTCCTGGTATGCTCAACTTGTTACTTCGGTGGGCGGGTCAACCTGCCGGTTGCAGCTTGGACTATTGTCACGCTAATGTGGATGTTTTGCTTCCTTTTCAGAGCTGGAAGTGGAGTGTGCGGCTCAGCTCAGGAGAATTGGAGACAGACTGAATTCTCCTGGGTGTGCTGCCCAGATCCTTGGGTTGGCGGACATGCCGGGGAAGAAGGCGTGGAAGAGCGCGCCGCCCAGCGTGGTGCGGCTGCCGCCAGGTACTGGGCACCCTGGGCCTGGGAGACCCAGGGCGGGCGGGGTTTAGTCCATTGGCGCCCCAGCCAGAATGCACGGGACCCCTGGACGTGCCTTAGGGACCTCTCTAGGGAATTCTGCAGGCGCTGCTCGCAGGAGGGCAGCCAGCTTGGGATTGGGCAGACTGCCCTCTGCGTTGCCTTTCCCCGCCGGTGCCCTTCTCCCCGCGTGCTCTTCCCTGGGGCCACGCGGAGAGGTGGTGCGAACGCGGCCGCCTTGCTATAGCACGTGGGGGCGGGAGAGCGCCCCCTGGAGCCCTCTGGCTTCCCGGCGGCCCTGAACTCAGTTCCCACTCCCTCACCTCTCTCCCACACGGGGCGGCTGGAAGGTTTATGGACGCCCCTCCAGGACCCCCTGAGGCTGGGGGGCCTTCCGTCTTCGTTAACATTTTAACAGTCCGTATTGCAAGGGGGTGGAGGGAGGGGCGGGCAGGAGCGATGTCCTGCAGTTTTTAATCTGCGTGGGGGGGGGCTGGCCACCCCCTTTCCATCACTGGTTTTCAAGTTAACCCACCCCATCCTTTTACCCCACCCACTTTTTGTAAAACTTATCAAAGGAGGCAGTCACCTGCTAAAGGGTTGTAAGAAGCTGGGCAGGAAGGCTGTGGGCTGGAAATCCCAGCAGGTCACACTGCTGTTACATCAGGCTATTGTAGGCCCCCTTGTCCCTTACTTTCATTTTACAGTGCCTGCGGGGCATGCAGAGGAAGTGGTGGATTGCAGATGTGATCATGGCTAAGTCGGCTCCACGTTCCTCTCTGGCCCTTGCTTGGATGGAAAACTTTATCCATCTTTTGTGATGTCTTAAGAGTTCTGATCACGCTTTTGAAACGTCTTATCTGTGCACAGGGCACTTTCTGGATGGACTTGCTTAGCTTTCAGGAACAAGGCACAGCAGAAAGTCCCTCTTACAAGATACTAGTGCATGTATAGATGTGTGACCTCAGTGGAGTTAAGGAAAAAGTGGGAGATATTTTCTGCCGTTTTGGTGAAAGAGGTTTTTCCTCATCAAAGTATTCAGGACTTCTAAAATTGTGTTTTTGGTGACCTTTTCCTTTTTAAAAGGATTATATGTTAATATAGCCCACTTACTGAAAAGAAAATGTCTGTAAATATTCCCCATGTTTGACCCCATCACAAACAAAGACTCGCACCTTGATTTATTAAGTTTCTTGGTAGGGGTTAAGAAAGATTTCACTCGCTTCTTGTTGGTTCGAATGTAGATTTTTAAATATTTACTGGATATTTACAGCTTTAATGTGTTTTGAGTCTTCATAGGATTTTTGTGTTGTTGTTGTTATTAGGTGCCCTTGAGTTGGTGTCCGACTCAAAGCAACTCTGTGTGACAGGCGAAACATTATTGTCAGTGTTTCTCCCCTATTCATAGGGTTTTCAATGGCAGATTGTTTTTGGGAGTGGGTTGCCAGGTCCTTCTCCCAAGCCTGCACCACCTGGTGTGCTCAGGCGGTCTCCCATTCAAGTACTTGTTTCCCCTATTGTATGTAGGGTCACTATGAGTTGGGCACTGACTCCACGGCACCTAACAACAATATTCTTACCTGAACTATGTTTTCCGTTGTGAGTCCAAGTTGGTTAGCATGAATGTGTATGTTCTAAGCAGTATTTCTCATGTTGGAAATACAGGTGCACGTGAAGCTAAAGTTTAAGGAAATGCTTCCTGGGTTCCTTGGGTGGGCATGTTGACTCTTGCTGGTGACCGGTGGGACGATTGACACAATTAACCTTGATGTTTTTGCCTTCCTTTTCAGAACTAGAAGCTGAGTGTGTTCAACTCAGAAGAATTGGAGACAAACTGAATTTCCGCCAGAAACTTCTGAATTTGATTGCCAAACTCTTCAATTTGATAACCTGACTGCTTCAAAAGCTTTTGCCTGAAGGGACTCCTTCAAATAAATAAGTATCACTGGATGTTACACATTTTAGTTGGAGAGACTGCACTGTCAATGAGGAACGTGGGAGAGTATTCACTTGCTTTTAGTTGCATTAGAAAGGGAAGAGATGAAAATGGATTTCTGCAGGAAGTTTCTCAAATCATTCTTCGGGATATAAGAACATTGTAAAGCCACTTTATTTTAAAATGGGGATGGAAGAGCCTTGAAAACAAGGAAGTGATTATTAACACATTTCTTTTTTGCTTAGAGAGTTGTTCCAGCATTTTCACTGAGGCTCGTTGCTCAGCCTAGTATAAGAGTGATTGACAATGATTAAATTGGGCAAGGAGAAAGAAATTGTTCAGTGTTTTTTTTTGTTTTGATGACAACGCTAAAAACAATGTATGATATTTGGTTTACACATAGTCTTGGTAAGAGGAAACATTTCATTTTGATAACACTGAATGTTATAGTGAATGTTAGTTTCATAGATCACTACAAAATGTAAAAATTTTTTATTATTATTGATATTTTTTCTTATTGTATCTGTTCAGAGGACTTTAAGTGTGTTCTTGTAGGCATTAACGGAGAGATATGGAAAACTAGAAAGTGACTTTGAAAACATTGAATAGAAGGGTTACTTTGGTGCCAGTAAGATATTTGCAGATGGAATATTAAATGATAAAGGGCTTTGAGATTTTGTATAACCAGGGACAGTGAAAAGAAAGGGAACTTGACTTTTTAATTAATGTGAGTAAAACTTAGTAAAACAAATATTCATAAGAAGTTACTAAAAATTTATAAAGTGCCCTTTTTCATACTGGCTGGTGTCATTCCATAAAAGTGATCTTTTATAAGAAATTAAAATATTTTCGTAATTGTGATATACTTAAAAGAAAGAGGAACAGATATTTCTCTCCAGAGTGGAAATCAGTATAAATATAGACTTCTGTATAAATACATAGACATATGGATATTGTAGATGATTTGCATGAGAGTAATATGTAGAGTCTTAGGAGCATTTCACGAGTTTCATTTTTAATCTGGTCCATAAATATGAAACTCAAACTGTCGCAAAATGAATAATCTTACTAAAAATAGGTAAAGGACTTGAATAGGCATTCCTCAAAAGAAGACATGTAATGTCCAAAGGATACATGATTCAGAGAAATGCAAAGGAAAATTACAATGAGGTACCACCTTATGCCTGTTAGATTGGGTATTATCAAAGATGAAATGGTAGAGAAAAGGGAAGGAACATTTGTACATCCTTGTTACTCTTATACATTAGGATAGCCATTTTGGAAAAACAATATGGAGGTTTCTTTGAAAACTGTGGAGGTACACTAGAAACGCCCTATGACCCAGCAGTCCCACTGCTAGCTATATACTCAGGAATTGCTGAAGAGGGGTCTGTACTCCTATGCTCATTCCAGTATTATTTACAATAGTTAAGACATGGAAACAACCTGTGTCAAGGGCTAAAAAGATTATAAAAGGTTGTATATAAACACAGAATACTCTTTGGCCTTAAAAAAGCAGGAAATGGTCTTATTTGTTATAACATGGGTGAACCTAAAGGACATTCGTTTTAAGAGAAATAAGCCAGGCACGCAGACAGATCCCAGATGTGCTCACTTATGATAATCTACAAAAGTCAAACTCAGCAGAAGTAGAGAGTAGGACGGTTGGTTACCAGAGCCAGATGGTTGGATGTGGGGGAGGGGGAAGGGCGACATTGGTCAAGGAGTACAAAGTTAGAAGTCAGTTCTGGTGTTGTGTTGTATAGCAAGGTGACTGGTAATGTCCGTTTCAAAACAATTAAAAGGATTTTCCATGTTCTCACCACAAGGAAACGATAAATATTGATGCTATACTAAGTACTCTGATTTGATTCTACGATGTATCCATGTATTGAAACATTACACCCCATAAATATATAGAATTGATCAATTGAAAGCAAAACTAAAAAATGACCTAAAAAAGGAGATGTCATCATTGAATGTCACCAGGGTGGATGTTATTTATTTTACCTATTTATAATCAAGATACTTTTTGTTTAGTTTGAGAATGTATATTGCATTTTTGTTACGAGACCAGGGTTTCATAACCACTTGAATTACGGTAAGAATGTCAATGTAGGCTAGTCACTTTAGATGAAAAATTACCTCACCAGCTTGTTGGCTTCAGTATTAAGGCTATTTTTGGCAAAGATTGTTTTGTTTTGCCTACAGGCAGAAATTTTGCCATATGGATATTTATGGTCTGTAACTATTTATATGTACATATGAAAGTTGATAATGTGGCAGTGATCTATTAAAAATTATCACCATTTTCTGTGTGTTTATTATTATTTTTTTTTATCCTGGACGTTACTAAGTGTTCATTCTCAAGCCAAAGTATTTTAACTGACTTCCATTAGCAGGGATCTTTGGATGGCAACATGGGTCCAGTACTGTGGAAAATTCAGGGGCATCTGGTCTGATTTCAGCTGTCAAGGGACTTGCACTTTGATTGGGAAGGGAAAGAGTCAAAAATAGGAAATGAATGCCAGGCCTAGGTCTCAAGAACTGCCAAGTGCCTCACATAAGGCTCTTTTTGGAGAGTGATTTAAAGTCGCTCAGAGCTTTGTGATCTAATTACCAGCAGGGCCTGCCCCTCCGTGTGTCCGCCAGGCAAGAGGAGCCACCGCCCACTTTCCGTGCGGATGACCTCACACTTCTCCCTTCCTGTGTCCCCAGCTCTTGCTTCATCTGCAGCCAGCCACGTGCGGAAGGAGGAGTCACTTGGCCTTCCTGTTTGAGTGTGAGAACTAACCGTTTGTAGCTCTGATCTAAGAGCCACATCTTTGCTCCACCCTCTAGCTCAAAAGGAGTCCCAGTGACCTCAAGGAATGTAAATCGCAACCTTTAAAAGGCAGTTGGAGAGGAAGAGGTGCCTGGGAGGTGGAAGACAAAGCCAGAGGCTCCCTGAGGGGAGGGACTGTGTATTGCGGGAGGAAGAGGTTGGCTTTAGGGAGGGGAGGGGGTGTCAATCTGCATGATTTCATTTGAGGGGCTGTTGTTAGAGGAACTCCTGTCTCTAAGCCTCTTCCAGCCAGAATTGTTTTGCTGGAAGTACCCTTTAAGCTTTCCTATATCAGCAGAATCACATGAAGGTTGAGGCACAGATTTCACAGTCCTCAGATATGAAAAAGTGTATTCTTTTTTGTTTGTTCTTTTTTTTTTTTTTTTTTGAGACAAGGTCTCACTATGTAGCCCAGGCTGGTCTTAGGTGGACTCACCATCCTCCTGCCTGCCTCCTGACTAAATGCTGGGTTTACAGGCGTTCACTACCGCACCCTGTGAAAAATACATTCTTGAGAATCATGTTGTTGTTCGGTGCTGTTGAGTCAGTGTCTTACAGCGACCCTGCGTACAACAGGTGAAACTCTATTGTCAGAGCTTCTCTGCTGTTCATAGGGTTTTAAATGGCGGATTGAGTTTTGGGAGTGGGTGGCCAGGTCCATCTCCCAAGCCTACAGCACCTGGTGTTCCCAGGCGGTCTCCCATCCAAGTACTAACCAGGCCCAACCCTGCTTAGCTTCCGAGATCTGATGGGATCGGACCCTACAGGGCTACAGCTGCCCAGCCATGTCAGACTCATAGCGACCCTCATAGGGTTTTCAATGGCTGACTGTTTCGGGATTGCCTTGGGAATGGATTGCCAGGTCCTCCCATTTTTGTGGTGCTGGGAATTGAACTCTGGACCTCAGAGACTGCAGAGCATCTCTCTACCAACTAAGCTAAATCCTAGCCCTTGAGAACCATATTTCAGTTATAAAAAATTCCCAAGACATCCACATAGTTATGCCTATTGCCTGACCAAAATAGTATTTTGACTTGCATTCAAATTTAAAAAGAAAACTCAGGTCTGCATATTTGAAGAGTTGTGCCTGCCAATCAATCAATCAATCAATCAATCAATGTTTATCTGCAAAGGAGGCCACTTGTTCTTCACTGGAAAGACCCTGTGTGCTGTGATTTTGGTTTTAGAATCCCCTGCAATAAGTGCACCCCACTCCAGTCACTGGGCAGGAACAGCATAAGGGGTGAAAATCCTGTCAAAGTCCTCAAATCTTTGTCTGAGGGGCCAGCCCATAAGGAAGACAACTGGCACTTTAAAAAGAATGGTGACAGTAACACAAAGAGCACCTTGGGAATCCTGAAGTTGGACGTCCCAGGCAAAACTATTGAAGGGCTGTGTGACCCTGGGCAAGGCAATCTCTCTGAGCCAGAGTTACTCTGAAATCAAGAGACCCAGGTCCTCTTTCAGGTCCCTTGTGGTTTGAATCAGGAAATGGAATGCCAAAGGGGTCTGAAGATGGTTTACCCCACAGGTCTAGTCCAGGGACTCCCCATTCCTGAGCTCATTTCAGATAGTACAGAGTCTGAAAACTGAAGGAGCGGAGTGGGATTTTAAATGAAAAGCAAAAAAATCTGTTTTCTGAATTATTCCCGCAACGTTTAGAAGCATTAATTCTATATCTTACAGGAAATGGGGTGAGAACTGCTGGGGCTTGTGTTTTCTTGGCAATGAGAATTCCCCGTGCACGCAGCTTCCCTTGGCACTGATGACACCATCCCAGCTACTTATAGGCAGCTGAAAATAGAGTCACCTGACGGGCCACACCCTCCTGTGTAATCACATTAATACTCTCCAGCCGTAGGTCATGGTTAAAGAGCAAAAGCTTTGTTTACACCCCTGGCACTAACCTCAGGTGCTCCTTTAAGGACTTTCAGAAATCACACTCACCTACCATTTGTTCTTTTATGGGCTTTGCCTGAACATGTTATTCTTCAAAACACCAGGGAAATGGGAGAACTGATAAGAGCGAGAGCTGGGGGTTTAGGATGCCTTTCCTCTAAGTTATTATCAGCGTGCTCTGGGGCTCTTCCTCTATAGACAGCATTTCCATGATCTCTGTCAGTAGAAACCTCTCAGTGCATGCAACCTAGGCTTGGGTTCGGATTGTGCAACAGAATGGAATAGAAGAACACAGAATGTGCAAATAACTCCTAGATATTCCTTTTGTTGTTTGTTTTGACTTTTTTTTTTTTGAGTCAGAGTCTCTCTGTATATCCCAGGCTGGCTTCAAACTCTCAATCCCTCTGCCTCAGCCACCTGAGTACTGGGATTACAGGTGTGCACAACTGTGCCTGGCTCCTCGTGTGTGTGTGTGTGTGTGTGTGTGTGTGTGCGTGTGTGTGTGCGTGCGCGCGCGCACATTTTAGGGAAAGGCTTCTATTCTTTTTGTCATGCTCTCTTACTATGATCTTTCCCGGGGCTTATGAGCTTTGCCCATTTCCAACCTTACATCTTTACTCAGCTACTTTCAAAACCGCAATATTTCTTTCCTCAAAATCATCATTGCTTCTTGTTTTGAAACCAGCCTGTCATTTTGCCATTTACCCTTTGTGTGACTTTGGCAAAATATTTGATCTCTGTTTTCTTATAAAATGGTTTTAAAACCTCAATGAAAATCAAATGAGAGAAGAATGTGTATCATTTCTAGCTCAGAGTATCCAGAAGATGTTAATTTTCCCTTCAAAATGGAGGTTTGGAGATTACCTTTCTTACAGACCTATGGAAGATCTTGCCCAATTAATTATATTAGACTAAAATGAAACCTTTTGAGGGAAGGTGACAGAGCCGTGATGGCACTGGAGGGGAAGTGGCAGTTTTTCCCTTGATGAGGCCATCTGGTTTTAGTTTGTAAACTCTTAGTGATGGCAAACCATTTATTTCCATCCTGTGTATAACAGGTTTCATGAATGCTGTTTAAATGCCTGAAGCCCCTTGCAATATTCATATAAAAACTCAGGTCCTGATTTATATGATACTACCTCAAGAATTACTTAAACATAAATAAGATCGTGTGCCTGGCACAGAATCGGGAAGTGTTTTGATCTGCTGTACATAGGGTTGCTATGAGTCAGACTCAACTCGATGGCACCTAACAACAACAGCCTCAAGAATTAGAAAATACATCTTTTAAACTTTTTTTTTTTCCCAGTGCTGGGGGTGGAACCCAGGGCCTTGTCCATGCTAGGCAGACACTCTACCACTAAGCTATTTCCCCAGCCAAAAATAGAAAAAATATCATGTCTAGTTATTTTGGATTTGGGTAAGGATATATCTGGATACGGCAGTTTCTCAGCAGAGACTCCTGAAGGGCTCTGAGATGAGCCTAGGAGAATTAATTAATTTGGAGGATAGAGGTCACATCCAGCCTCTTTTTTGTCTTTCGCTTTGGGCAGCCAGAGTTATATCCATCCAGAGGAGTTTGATGCTGGCACTTTGAGTGTATATCATATGAACCAAACTTTCACAAGATGAATACTGTTCCCTGATCCTCTATGATGTGCTAGATACTTCAGAAACATCATTTTAGCTGGTGAGGTAGCTCATGCCTGTAGTCCCAGCAATTTGGGAGGCAGAGGCAGGAGGTTCCAGGCCAGAGGCAGCTGGTGTAACTTAGAGAAACCGTGTCTCAAAATAAAAAGTAAAACGTGGGCTGGGCTTGCAGCTCAGTGGTAGAGCACTTGCAAAGCATATGTGAAGCCTGAGTGCAAATCCCCTGCACTACAAAAGGAAAAACAAAACAAAATCCAAAAACATGTAACATTATTTCAGCTAGTGTTTTTGTTTTTGTGCTACTGGGGGTTGAACCCAGGGTCTTGCACTTGTATGCTTTGCAAGTGCTGGACCACTGAGCTGCAGCCCCAGACCTTTTTTTTTTTTTTTTTTTTTTTTTGTGACAGGGTCTCTCTAAGTTACGCAGCCTGCCTCTGGTTTCCAATTTGAGATTCTCCTGCCTCCGCCTCCCGAGCGGCTGGGATTACAGGTGTGCACCACTGCGCCGGGCTCTTCAGCTAGTGCTCAGAAGGTATGGTTGGTAATATTTCTCATTTTATAGTGGAAGACGCAATCTCAGAGAAACAGTGGTTTCACCAAAGTCAGTTGGCCAGTGAGCGAAGACGAAGACCCAGAATTTGACCTTGGGCCTTTCTGATCATAAAATTGTCTTCTCTTGCTACCACAATACAACTGCCTCCCACCGAGGGGTTTAGGGCAGGGTCCCTCCTACCCCAGAGCAAGCTGGGTTTGTTTTTCAGCCCAGCACCTCGTTAAATGCAACTAACTTTTACGTCTGGGTTTTCTGAGGGTGTTATGAAGCTTAGGTGAGATGTGATTAAAAAAAAGATTGATAAAGGGGACCTATAAAGGGGACCTCTGCAAACTGTCTCAACACATTGAAAGAAGGTAGAATGAGGCAGCCAGGGAAGGTAAGGCCCCAGCTCATAGCTGGAAGAGGAGGATAGAATTAACTCTGAAAGGTACACTGCTCACCCGCTTGCCTTTATTAGCTGAAGCTGAAACAGCGCCTACTGAGACAGACCAGCTGTGGCTATTTGTAAGTGGGAAAGAGAGGGATTAAAGGCAATGAGTCAAAGCAGTAATTTGTGGGCTTTGTCACTTCCCTGCCGTATCTGCCTGATTTCATGAAGTGCAGGCAGAAGTTAGGAAAGAAGAAAAAATGTTGCTACTATTTCTTTTTTGAAGCCAGATGACAGAGCATCTCGACTAACCGGTCTGTGCCTTGCTGATAACTTGACTTGGACAAGCGTTGGGGCGGAGCCGGGAGCCACTAATTATCAGGATTATGAAATCTTCTGATTTTGCAAAGGTTACTCTTCAGTAAGGGATTCCCGACGCTATAGCCTCAGGAAACATACCCGTTTATCAGTTCATCAGAACACGCCCTCTTTCCCTGTCTGAAAACAAGGTCCACGCAGCACAAAATAGGACCGGCCACTGAAGTGGGAAGTGAGTCCATTCGTTCCTTTTGAAAGTTTTCCTGGTGTCGCATTAGGAAGAGCAGATTTCTGAGAATCAGCAAGTCAAGATGAAAACTTTTAACTCTCAAAATGTACTTATAAAAAAATATTAAGGGGCTGAGGGCTTAGCTCAGTTAGCAAAGAATAAACAAATAAGTAAAAGTAAATAAAATAATAATAAAAGAGTATGAGGAAGTGGGGCTAATTCTTCACAGATGACTAGCTGTCGATGGAGCCAGGGACCTTCCCTGGGGCCTGGAAAGTACCCTGCCACCATGATAAATCTTTCAATTAACTTAAGGAAGAAGGGTCTGCGTATACCTTAGTGCAAATCACACTATTTTTAGACTAAGATGGGTAAATTAAAAAACATATATGCCTGTTCAGAAACATGCTCTATTATTTTCTACTCTAACCACCTTACAGCTATGTAGGCATTCTCCTCTCAAAAAATCATTGCTGGGGCCGGGGTCTGTGGCATAGCACTTGCTTAGCAATGTGAGGGGCCCTAGGTTCGATACCTGGCCCTGGAAAATAGATATATACATAAAAAAACTTAAAAGATGTTTTGCAAGTAGGCCATAGAGATCAGCCTCTGTCTTTATGGCAGCATTTTATCGTTTCCTCTTTGAAGAATATGGAAGGTTCTCCGGTCCTTGTTTGCACGGGATTGTCCTGATTTTTTTTTTTTTTTTTTTTGCGGTATTGGGGGTTGAACCCAGGCCCTCGCACCTGCATGCTCTGCAAGTGCTAGACCACTGAGCTGCACCTCAGCCCATTTTTTTACTTTTTGAGACATGGTCTCGCTAAGTTACGCAGACTGCCTCTGGTCTCAAATTTGCGATCCTCCTGCCTTCGCCTCCCGAGCCGCTGGGATTACAGGCGTGCGCCACCACGCCCGGCCTGGATTGTCCTGATTTTGATTCTGAAAGTGCCCTGTCCTTCTGGAAAAGCTCTCCCTTTCAGGCAAACTGGGACAATTGGTCACCCTTGTATGGCTGTTATGTGATTCCACGTGTGCCTGTAGCGGATTTTACTGTAAGGATCTCTATTTAAATAAACTATACTACGCTTCTCCTTTTCCCCACTCTTGGGTCATTTGTGAGAAAGGGATAGTGGTAACTCCTCAGCACCATCACAAGGCCCAGAGAGGATGGAGAGATTTCCTGGAGGCAAAGCTCTTAGCCTAGGGTCTGGCCGCTAGTAAACTCCCAATAGATGGTTACTGAAAAACATTTTGGAGGATTACAAAGAGTTTATAAAAGCCAAATGTTGTCATGGTTGTTCCTGGGATTATCAAGACCCTACTGAGTGAAGAGATGAAGAAAGCAGCCCCCTGCCTTATGGATGGACTTGGAAGTGGAATTGAGGAGACAGAGGGGCCATGATGGGATGAAACAGCTGGAGGTGGTCCCATTTTCAATAGAGAAAGATGTTCATGGGATACAAGACAATGGTCAGGAAGGATCCATTGCTTTTTATTGAAAATAAAGAAATGTTTTATTTTCACTATCAGAATAGTTACTTTGTGATCAAAATCACCAGTGACTCAGAAGTCTACCGAGTTATCACTGGAACTATTTCTCCAAAGGCTGGTTTTCTTTGTTGAATTTCTCAAATACAGTGTATTTCCTTCTCTTTTTTTTCTTTTTAAATTATCTTGTAATCTGTCTTCCATCTCCGTTTTTTCCCCCCCATCATTACCGTTTTCTTTTTCTTTTTTTTTTTTTTTTAATAATGTTGTTGTTGTTAGGTTCTGTTGAAACACCAGCAACTTTATTTATACATTGTTGTTGTTGTTAGGTGCTGTCGAGTCGGTATCCGACTCATAGCGACCCTCATAGGGTTTTCGATGGCTGAGTGCTTTGGGATTGCCTTGAGAGTGGATTGCCAGGCCCTTCTCCCATTTTTGCGGTGCTGGGAATTGAACTCCGGACCTCAGAGACTGCAGCGCAGCGCTATACCCACTGAGCTAAATCCCAGCCCCATTACCGTTTTCTTAAAGGTCACTAGTGGTCTCATTGCCCCATCTCAAAGCCTTTGGTGTTCGTCTTGCAGCATGTCAACCCTCTCAGCCCCGCCTCCTTCAAACTTATATAAAGTGACTAGCACGTGACTCCAAGTGTCTTGAGTTATCTTGCTCTTCTTAGCAAGTTCCTCTTCCCTCTCCTTCTGTAAATGTCAGTTTCACAAGGTTCTGCCTTCCACCACGCTATCTGAGAGCAATGACCTCACATGTGCTCAAGAGAAGAATTGATTTCCAGTTTGCATCTCATATGGCTTTCCCCCTACTCAGCCACCCTGCTTTGTTGTTGTTAGGTGCGTTGACTCAGTCTCAGTTTCCGAATCATAGCCACCCTATGTACAACAGGCGAAACACTATTGTCGATGCTTCTCTGCTATTCATAGGGTTTTCAATGGCTGATTGTTTTTATTTGTTTGTTTGTTTTGGGGTGGGGGCTGCCAGCTCCTTTTCTCAAGCACCTGGTGTTCTCAAATGGTCTCCCATCCAAGTACTAACCAAGTCTGACCCTGCTTAGCTTCCAAGATCTGACGGGATCAAATGCCATTGTGGTACGGCTATAGGCTCCCTGCTAGGCTTCTATTTCTTTCTGTGGTTTGTTTACACTTTTAATCAACTTTCAATTTCTTTCCTTCTCATTTTTTGCTGTTCACAGTTCTGTTATCCTTTAAGCCCCATGTCAACATCCATTTCTTCTGAGAGGCCTTCTCAGATTGCCCAGATCAGAAAAAATTCTATCTTTTGGGTCCCATAGCACATTCTTATCATGATCTAACACATTTTCCATTCACATTTTTCTATATTTGCCTTTACAACTTGATTATAAAGTCCTGCAGGCAGAACATAAATACAATTTATTTTTCTAACCCCTGCTTCACTTAGCAAAATGGCCTTTGTTCGTCCATAAAATTTTTGATTATGTGTGCCGAGAACTATTTGACATTAGAGATACAAAGAATGATAGCAAAGACAAGCTATGGCCTCAAATGTTTTAAACTCTATGGGGACATCAACTCAAATACAGATTTAAAAAAGAAAATAACAATCCTTGTTAAGTGCAAAGAGCTGAGCACAAAGCAGCAGGGAAGTCCCAAAGAGGCTCACAATGTGTGTGTGTGTGTGTGTGCGCCTGTGTCTGTGTGTGTCTGAGCGGCAGGCGATTTTGAAGTCTTCATGGAATAGATGTTGCCTGAGCTGCCTGTATTAGTTCTATATTACTGTAACTAATTATTCCAAAATTAACAGCACACATCAACATGCACTTCTTATTACAGTTTCTGGGAACCAGGATTCCATGACCATTAGCAGGGTCTTCTGCTTCAGACTCTTTTATAGAGCTGTAATCAAGGTGTTGTGTAGGCCTGTGGTCTCATCTGAAAACTCAAATGGAGAAAGATCCACCTCCAAGGTCTCATATGGTCATTGGATGACTCAGTTCCCACTGCATTGCTGGCCTGATAGCCCTCAGTTTTACTAGCTGGTGGCCTCTGTCCAGCCACCCTCAATTTCTTGCAAACTGGGCCTCTCTACCTTGCTTCATCAAAGCAAGCATTCAAGAAGAGCCAAAGAGAGAGAGAGAGAGAGAGAGAGAGAGAGAGAGAGAGAAATTATAGACAAGACAGAATTCAGTCCTTTAAAACCTAATCGTGGAAGTGCCATCCTATCGTTTGCTCTGTGTTCTGTCTGGTAGAAACAAGCCACTAGCTCCGACCCATACTCAAAGGGAGGGGATCACACAGGATGTGAACCCTAGGATTGAGAATTATTGGGATCCATTTTTGTTTGTTTCAGATAGGGTCTTGCTAGGTAGCCCAGGCTAACTTCAAACTTGTAATTCTCCTGCCTCAGCCTCCCAAGTGCTGGGATTACAGATGTCCACCAACCCACTCAGCTGGGAATCCATTTTTGGAGGCTATCCGCCATCGTAAAAAGTGTTAAAGATGAGAAGTTAACTAGCACATTTCTCCGAGGAGTCAGTCTGAGCAAATGCATGGTGAGAAAACCTGTATATGAGATATTTTGATGCTGCCGGACCTTAAGGTTGAAGGCAGCATGTGTAGGATTTGAGGGCGGAGAGATAGGCAGAGCCTACTTTGTCACATTAAAGAGTGTGGACTTTATCCTGTGGTATTATTTATCTTGTAGAATGTGAGCCAACAGTAACTGGAAACTTGGCATCTTAGATATCTCCCTCTAGTACATATAGAGGATGGACTTGGGGAGGGGTGGGTCTAAAATCTGGGAAACCAAAGAGATTTTTGGTTTTGTTTTCTTGCAGTTGAACCCAGGGCCTCCTGAGTGCTAAGCAAGCAGTCTACCACTGATCAGTATCCCCAATCTTCCAAAGAGCTTTTTATAGAAAGATGATGATCAGTGTTGGCAGTTGTTTAGAGTAGGAGAAGAAGAAATGGATCTGAGCTATAAGGAAGAGAGAAGCCAGGCATGGTGGTGCCCATCTGTAGTCCCAGCACTTGGGAGGCTGAGGCAGGAGAATCCATTCGAGTTTGAGCCCAGACTGGGCTATCTAGTGGTTTCCAGGCCAGACTGGGCTATACAGTGAGACCTTATCTCAAACAAAACAAAACAAAACAAAAGTACAACAACAATGAAAAACCAAGTAATGATGGTTGGCTTTTATTTAGTATGTCTATGACAGTTATGTAGAAATGTCTAGCAAACAATATGGATATATAACCGTAAAGCTTAGGAGAGAACTTAGCCCAAAGTTTGAGAATCATAAGAATGTCAGTGGTAATTTCAGCTAGAAGAACTGAGTAATGAATGAGAGGAAAAATGAATCCAGGGAACATAAGAGTTTGAGATATGTGTAGAGAAGAAGAGGCCTATAGAAAAGAAGAAAAAGAAATAAGCAGAAATGGTCCAAAGAATATTTGTCATCACTGAAGTCAAAGGAGGAGAGGAAATGTCAGCAGGGTCAGATGTAGCAGAGAGATCCACCAGGATAGGTACTTGTTGTTGTTGTTGTTAGGTGCCGTCAAGTCGGTATCCGACTCATAGCGACCCTCTGTACAACAGGGGAAACACGATTGTCAGTGCTTCTCTGCTGTTCATAGGGTTTTCAATGGCAGATTGATTTTTGGGAGTGGGTTGCCAGGTCCTTCTCCCAAGGATAGATACTAATGCCATGTAAATATTAATACACCCATCCACTCATTCTAGCCTCACTCGGAGGCCTCTTCAAGCCAGGAACTGAGACAGGTGTCGAGTTTGGCACCGGTCCTGATCAGACCCTTTCCCTGCTCCTAGAGCAGTTCTAGTCCTGTCGCGGAGATGGATGTTAGAGACAGTTATAGCACCCAGAAGACATTGAGTGCCATGGGTGAAAACTGACAGAGAACAAAATAGTCAAGCAGAATCTTTCTGAAAAGCAGAGTTGGGGACACTGTTAGAGGTGCCATCAAGGAATCTCTCCACCAAGCCAGGCAGGAAGGCTGAGAAACCTGTCCCTTATAGCTCTCTGTGGCTTCTGCCTCCCAGCACGCTTTTTAGTTCCCTGGAACAACTAGGAGGTGTATTTGTTTCCTAAGGCAACCAGACAAAGTACCATCAACTGGGTGGCTTAAAACAACAGGAATTTATTTAATTTTATTTATTTTTCAGTACTTGGGGGTCAAACCCAGGGCCTCGCACATACTTTGCAAGTGCTCCACCACTGGGCTGCACCCTCAACTCATTTTTCACTTTGTATTTTGAGAAAGGGTCTCACTAAGTAATGCAGGCTGTCTCTGGCCTCCACCCTGAGATCCTCCTGCCTCTATCTCCCGAGTCATTGGGCTTACAGGTGCGCCGTGTCCAGCTAACAACAGGAATTTATTCTGTCACAGTTCTGGAGGCCAAAGTCCAAAATCAAAGTGTTGGCAGGGCCACGCTCCCTCTGAAATCTGTAACCAGAATTGTTCCTTGCCTTTTCCAGTGTGTGGTGGTTGCTGGCCATATTTGGTGTTCCTTGGTTTATAGATGTATCGCTCTAATCTTTTTCTGTGATCACCGGCCATCTTTTGTATCTAGGTCTTCAGAGGGAGGATTGTGTCTTTTTCTTTTTAAGAACATCACACACGCTGGATTAGGATCCATCCTAATGCCTTCATGCTAGCTTTGTTGTATCTACAAAGATCCTATCTCTAATTTAAGTCACATTCACAAGTATTTAAATTTCTATATTTTTTTGAGGGGGCGATATGATTCAACCCATAATCAGAGGTGTTCAAGATAATTAGTAAAATTCACTCAGGGTAATTTTCAGTAAACTTATGAATTTTAGTATTATTATGTGATTTGTCTGAGATCTGCTCAATAAATTCATTTGTTAAGATAAATAGCGATAAATGGCCAGGATGGTGTTCTATGCCTGTAATCCCAGCACTCAGGAGGCTGAGGCAGGAGGATTGACATGAGTTCAAAGCCAGCCTGGCTACATAGTGGGTTCCACGCCAGTCTGCGCTACACAGAGAGATTCTGTCTCATAAAAACAACACAAAACAAAACAAACAACAGCAGCAGCAACAACAACAACAACAAAAAACCCCATGGCAATCATTTGTGCTTTTGGTGGCCAGAGAAAACTGATTCTGACTAATAGTCACCACTGAGTGGTGAAAGAATATTGATCTGGCTTCTCACTAGCTGTGCAGAGGCTCTTTAACTGCTCCCAGCCGCTCCTATTATTTACCTAAAGAAAAGACCAGGGTTGGGGTTTAGCTCAGTTGGTAAAGCACCTGTCCCACACTATGTGAGGATTTGAGTTTGATTGCCAGCACCACAAAATTGGGAGAAGGATATAGCAATCCACTCTTGAAAATAATCCCCAAACGATCAGCCATTGAAAACCCTATGAGGGTCAGTACGAGTTGGACCTGACTTGACGGTATCTAACAACAACAACAAAGAAAAGACCGAGTAGATAGGAAATCTAAGGGTGTCAATGACTCCCCTGTAAGTGTGTATAAAGATTTAGTTAGTTAGTTTGTTTGTTTTTTTCTTTCGAGACAGAGTCTTGCTATGTAGCCTAGGTTGGCCTCTAACTCAAGATCCTCCTGCCTCTGCCTCCTGATTGCTAAGATTACAGGAGTGTGCCACCTCTGCCTGGACTCGTATAAAGGTTTTGTTGTTGTTGTTGTTGTTGTTGTTGTAATTGTTGTTTTTCTTCCTGTGGAAGGGGTTTGCATTGTTAAGGGAGTCTGTAATTCGTCAATATTAAGAGTATTTCCTATATTTCCTGCACATTAAAATGTGCAGACTTAAAATGCCCCATCCAACCCCAGAGAGTCTTCTTCAATTGATCTCAGTGGGGCCTCAGTAGTTTTTAAGCCCGCTGTGAGACCACAGTGTGCAGCTGTCTAGGAACCTCAGCACCAGCCGAGTCCTATATCTCTCCTCCAGCACTGAAGTTCAAATTCTGGTGCTCTTTCCCCTTTGGTTAAACAACATAGCACAGCCACCACAACCATCAGCAGCACCGCAGGGGTTGCACTTGTTTAGACTCAGGCTTATTGACTGAAGATACTTCTGGTGGGTATTCCAAGACATTCCTTAGGCTTGGGATGGACTTTTTTCTGCACTGGGGTAGGTAGCTGGCTCCTGAGGTATCCCTACACCACTTCCTAGACCGCTGTACATTCAGGAAGAAGCAGCTCGAAGGAGGAAGATTCTGTATTCCTTCCAGAGGGAGGAAGGAGGAGGGCCAAGAGGCGGGGTGGCCAAGGGAGCCTCTCAAGTGGGTGTAGGAATGGCAAGGGGAAAGACAGTGCCAAGTGAGAGGTGTGAGGACGGGGCCATCTAATGTGCATCTGAAAATGAGCTGGTTCCTGAGAATGGGCACAGCTGCCTTTGTAGGGTGACTCAGATTGATTTTCAGGAAGTGTTGTGTTTTTTTTGTTGTTGTTGTTGGTTTGTTTTAAATGAGTCAGTGAAGGGGACCAAATAAACAGATCAATAAGTAAGGTTGAAAAACGTTCTAGTTTCTTAGGTCAGACATGGAAATAGAATTAAAGCCACCCATTAAAATTATTTAGTTAGCTACCAACAAAAATCATCTAATGACGTATCCTTTTCTCCTTTCCTGTACAGATTATGGTATAGAAGGTAGGTGTCTCGGCGGCACCAGTACACAAGCTCTGGCTGGGAGGGCTCCCGACATGATGGCCGTGCTGCAGCTAACTGCCCAGGCTCCCGGACCATGCGGCCTCTTGCCTGCCTTTATCTCTCCATAGACAGGAAAGCTGGATGGGGGTGTGCTGTGGATCTAGCCAGGGACTTGGCCCTGTGGGACTTAAAATTGCTCCGCCGGCAGCTGGGATGACTCAGCCTGTGTTCCTTGGCCAACAAAGCAGGGCTGGCAGGGCGGGGCGCAGTGCGGTTGAGCAGAAGAGACGTCCCCAGTGGCTCTATTTTAAGCAACGGTGGCTTCTCCCTGGTTCAGTAAGTAGGAACGGAGGTTTTGGCTGAGGAATGAAGAGAGATTAAATAGTCTGTGGGCGCTTGTTTTAATAATAGTTTACACTTTCTGATGACTTGATGTGTGCCAGCTCCTGGGTTAAGTACTTTGTAAATATTTCATTTAATCCTTCCAACAACTCTGACAATTAAGCACGATGATTATCCTCATTTATTTGGTTCCTGTTTCTTCCATTCACTTTCTCTCCCTCCCTCCCCTCGCTCTGCTGGGGAATCAAACCCAGGGCTGTGTACGTCCTCAGAAAATGCTTTGCCACTGAGCTACATGCCCAGCCATTTTCTTTCTAAGAAGGTGCAAAATTGAAAGTTAGGAAATGTGGAAGCCTGCTCAATGGCGAGACAAAACTTAGACGGTCTGATTCCAATGCCTGCATTCTTGCACTCACAATAGAGCTGCCTATGGGGACTTGACTCCGTGAACATTTGTTGAGAGCCCACATTGTGCCAGGTGCTTTGCTGGCACGGTGGAGAACGCAAAGCTGCAATATGTGGCCTGGGCTGTCTAGGGGTCAAAAGCCTCTAGAACTATCGAGCTCAATTGAAAAGTGGTCATGTTAGTCTCAATTTTATCCCTCACTGGGGCTGGGATCATTGCTGGCTTATTAAGTGCGGGATACCATTTTATCTTCAGGTATAAAATGGAAATAAGAGGATTATTATGATTTCAGAGAACAGAAAGGATGTGAATAGGGTGTTGAAGAGTGACCTGGAACACAAAAAGGAAGCTATATTCATCTCTCACAAGCTCAGATGCCTTGGAGCATCTACCATGGCTCTTTTTGCTTTCCTTTTTTTTTGGGGGGGGGGAGAAAAAAAAAAGACAGGGTCTCACTATGTACCCCAAGGCGGTCTTGAACTCATGATCCTCCTGCCGCAGCTTCTTGAGTGCTGGGATTATAGGCAAACACCACTGTGCCCGGGCTGAGATTTAGTTCAGTTGGTAGAGCGCCACTCTGTAGTCTCTGAGGTCCTGGGTTCGATTTCCAGCACTGCAAAAGTGGGAGAAGGATGTGGCAATCCATTCTCAAGGCAACCCGACACAATCAGCCACTGAAAACGCTATTAGTTGGACACGACTCGACGGCACCTAACAACAACCACTGCGCCCGGCTGACACCTGTTTGTCTATGCATCTCACCTTTTGTCACTCCACCAGCAAATCGCAGCAGCTAAATCATCCAAGTATGGACAGGATCTGACCTTTCTCTGTTCTGTTCCATTCAGAGCCCCTGTCATCCCTCAGATTGGATAATGGTCTCCTAACTGGTCCCCTGCTCTACCGTGGCTACTCTCTTCAGACCCTGCTCAAATGTCACCTGTCAGAGGAGCTTTCTTGGAGTACTGCTTTAAATATCACACCTTTACCCTCACTCATGGGCCTGCAGCCTTTGCTCTGTGGCATCCAATCCTGTCAGATCTCGGAAGCTAAGCAGGGTCGGGCCTGGTTAGTACTTGGACAGGAGACCGCCTGGGAACACCAGGTGCTGTAGGCTTGGGAGACAGACCAGGCAACTCCCTCCCAAAAATTAATCCGCCATTGAAAACCACATGAACAGCAGAGAAGCACCGATAATAGTGTTTTGCCTGTTGTACATAGGGTCTCTATGAGTCGGTTACCGACTTGACGGCACCTAATAACAACAATCCTCACTCACTGAATCCCAACTCTGCCTTACTCTTCCCCACCACTTGTTATAGATTTGTTGATTTGCTAATAGCCTGATCCGTGTCTAGAATTCAGGGCCCTGAGGGCAGGAACTGTGGCTCTTTCATACACTGGTGAATCACCAGGATCTAGAACCTTGTGATGCTAGGTGTTATCCGCATTTAACCGTCTTTGGTTCTTTCTCAATCCACTCTGTCCTTCTTAAATTACATATTTAATATGAAAAAAATTCAAAATTCAGACAAAAGTAGAAAAAAGAGGTGGAATTTATCCATAACATCAGTCCCTTCAACAATCATTGTTAACACATTAAAACAATTTTGGTGGGTTGTTTGTTTATTTGCTGTACTTGGGGGTTGAACCCAGGGCCTTGCACATGCTTTGCAAGTGCTCTACCCTGGGCTGCACCTCCAGCCCATTTTTTGAGTCAGGGTTTCTCTAAGTTACACAGGCTGCTGCTTCTGGCCTCCAACTTGCCATCCTCCTGCTTCCTTCTCCCAAGTTGCTGGGATTACAGGCGTGTGCTCCCACAACTGGCCGGTATTCTAAACCAGGCGCTGTGGAGCATACCCATAATCCCAGCATTCTGGAGGCAGAGATAAGAGGTTCAAGAGTTTGAAGCCAGCCTGAGCATATGAAGACTCTGTCTCAAGAAACCAAGGGCTGGGGAGATAGCTCAGTGGTAGAGCGCTTGCCCAGCATGCGAAAGGCCCCAGGTTCTATCCTCAGAATCACAAGAAAAAACAAGAAGAGATCCTTGTCTTGCAGCGTGGGCTGTTATGGCCAATTGAATAGCACTTAAGTTTTCAATGTCGTGAGGTTGTGGGGAGTGTTGCTCAGTGGTGGAGTATGTGTTTACCATGCATGAGGCCCTAGGCCCCACCCCCAGCACCAACCAACCAACTAACCAACCAACAAACCATGAAATTGACTTTTCTCTAGTTCAGCCTTCTATGAAACAAGGAAATGAGACCCTGGGGGCTGGCTAATGTCTAATTCTATGTCAGACGTACTCTTTCTAAACCTTGCTCCACATTGCCTTGAAACCTAAACAGGAGAATGCTTTTCCGTAGTTAGAGCTCTGACCTGAACACCCCAGATGACAAATGCCTTTGGAATGCCACCAAACATGACCACACTTTGTTTGTAAGAGAACTCGAGTGCCCGCCTGGTAACCCATGAACCTCATTTGTCTCTGGGGGAGTTTCATTTCACCTGATCACAGGCCACCTCTCTGTCAAGTACAGTGTGACCACATCAGCCTGTCTGATTCTTTGCCAAGGATTCCCACAGGAGGACAGATTGCCTTTGGTTTTACATTTGTTTCTTAGATAACATCCAGGTTATTATCATCATCATCATCATCATCATCATCATCATCATTATTGCTGTTGTTGTTGTTGTTTTCTCCTCAAACCCAACATGAAATAAGGGTGACATTTTTTCCAGCTCCTTATTCAGTATTGTGGCAGGAAGATGCTTTGATCTATTAGCTGACTCTTTGGGGTGTGTGACATTCCCTGTCATTCCACGATCCTCCTGCTGTGGGGCAGATAGATACCAAGCTCCGTGGCCTCAAGGGAGAATTGTCACAGCAGGATCAGAGAACCAAGAATCAAACTCTGGGCTTTTAGTTTCAAAAGCCAACAGCTGGTGTAAGGTACAAAAGATTTAGAAGGGTAGGTGGTCAAATGGCGTTGGTTTCCCACCGCTGAAGATTAGATAAAGTTGTCTAGGAGCTAAAAGACTTGAAGAGGGGAAGGGTTCAGTGACTCTGGCTCAAGGGGACCAGGAGGGCCAGCTGAGGCAAGCGCTGCCAGTCCCCAGCACCAGGAAGTGGTGAGGGGGTCCCACGGAGCCCCCATGCATTGCAGGCTGGATTTGGGCTCTTCTGGGAAGGTTGCCCCACAGCAATACTTGCCAGGGTAGTCTAGGACATTGCTCAGCATCTTCTCCCTGCTGGAGGGGGATCCCTTGTCAGCAGCCTGGCCCAAAGGTCAGGAAGGTACCCATCTAGCTTCTCTTATTCTTCCCTTAAAATCCTACCTCACTGAGCAGAAGAATACTGGGTGCTGGCAGGCCTCTGCTTGCAGGAGCTTCACCTAGCTAGACTCAATAGAGATCATAGGACTGTCAGAATGTGTGGTTTGAGCAATTTATCAAATAATTGCAAACTAACTCATTGAGAGCCTGCAGCGGTAGCCCTGTGGCATCTGATCCCGTCAGATCTCGGAAGCTAAGCAGGGTCGGGCCTGGTTAGTACCTGGATGGGAGACCACCTGGGAACACCAGAAGCTGTAGGCTTGGGAGAAGGACCTGGCAACCCCCTCCCAAAAATCAATCTGCCATTGAAAACCCTATGAACAGCAGAGAAGCACTGACA
>VMDO01014243.1:0-21535 GCA_007922755.1 Pedetes capensis | reverse complement strand
CAACTCATTGAGACGCGTGCATTTGATAATCTTTCCAGGCACACATAAGAACCAGAAATCCAAGAAAATTTAAGGGCTGTGCATGGTGGTGTACACCTATAATCCTAGCACTTCAGAGGCAGAAGCAGGAAGATCACAAGTTCAAGGCCAGCCTAGGCTACATAGTGAGAGACCCTGTCTGGAAAAACAAAAACAAAAACAAACAAACAAACAAAAACAGAACAAAAAACAAATACAAAACTAAATAAATTTAATGCAAATCATTCATAAGGTTTAGGATTCACGTTAATTCATTACAGAACCTAGGGCCAAGTCAATGTCACAAAACCAATTTCAGAGGATAAAACTCTGGAATCACTTCTCTTTATCTGTACTCTTTGCTGATCACCTGAAAGTAGTTTATTAAAGCCTTTTTTTTTTTTTTTCCAGTACTGGGGGTTGAACCCAGGGCCTCTCGCTTGCATGCTTTGCAAGTACTGGACCACTGAGCTGCGCTCCCAGCCCTTTTTTTTTTTTTTTTTTTTTACTTTTTGAGATGGGGTCTCACCAAGTTATGCAGACTGCCTCTGGTCTCAAACTTGTGATCCTCCCACCTCCACCTCCCCATTGTGTGTTTTTTTGCTATGACAGTCTTAGTAATACAGACCCTGTGGCATTATCCAGGGAGTAGGTGAGGCAAGAGAGCAGTCCATCTGCGAGCTCTTTACAGATTAAGTCTCTAAGTGCTGCATTTCTTTTCCAGCTAAGTACACTGGCCCAGAGTCTTGTCACAATGGCTGGTAGTTTCCTAAGTGTCCAGTTATGATTCTTCTACTTCTTTCTCCAGTGCTAGGAGGTTGATTCCAGGGTCTCATCCATGACAGGCAAATGGTCTACCCCTGAGCCTCCCCCACAGCCCCTTTTTAATTTTTTTTTAAATTTTGAGACAGGATCTCACTAAGTTTCTCAGGCTTCCTCTGGCTTTGAAATGAGATACTTCTGCCTCAGTTTCTGGAGCCACTGGGATTACAGATGTGCCCCATGGTGCCTGGCCAGTCACTATTATTCTTTAAGTTATTCATGTATATTCAAAATGTTTTGATACATTCAAACACAAAGGAAAAACTAAAACCATGCCCTAGCACCTCAGAAGTAGTCATATAGTAGACAGGTTACAACCCCCTTTTTCCTGATGTTAGGGATGCTAGATCAGAGAGTTGGGAAGGGAAAAACAATTTTCCTACTTTCTTTTAGGGGAGCCTGTCATGTGGTTTGACATTGTGAGGGTTTTTAAAAATTGTTGTTTCATATTTGCATGTGTAATTTCAACAATGATTAACAGAATGGCTTTCGTAAGATAATGCACAAATTATAAATGATTCTTTTTCTGCTATTAAAGGATATTAGATACTTTTTTAGAAGACATCCAGGTCGTTTTGAATTCTTTAGCTCAGTTGGTAGAGTGCTGCGCTGCAGTCTCTGAGGTCTCGAGTTCAATTCCCAGCACCGCAAAAATGGGAGAAGGACCTGGCAATCCACTCCCAAGGCAATCCCAAAACAGCCAGCCATTGAAAACCCTATGAGGGTCGCTATGAGTCGGATACCGACTCAACAGCACCTAACAACAACAACAACAACAACAACAACAGACTATTCTGAACACAACCAATTGTATTTCCTTAACTTAGTTTTTTATAACGTTTTCAAAATTTTTGATTTATTGTATATATGCACACTCATTTCCTTCATTCCTTTGTTCTTTATCAAAAAGAAAAAAATATGCAGAAATAAGCAGTTGACCAAAAGCCTTTTTCATATTTTTATGTTTATATTTGGGGCCTGCTGTATCTATTGGGGGATAGAAGGCCCCCGATGTTTGAATTATGCTTTCTACTGATGCCCTGTAGCATCCCGTCAGATCTTGGAAGCTAAGCAGGGTTAGGCCTGGTTTGTACTTGGAGGGAGACCACCTGGAAACACCAGGTGCTGTAGGCTTGGGAGACGGACCCAACAGCCCACTCCCAAAAATCAATCCGCCATTGAAAACCGTATGAACAGCAAAGAAGCACTGGTAATAGTGTTTTGCCTGTTGTACACAGAGTCGCTATGAGTCGCGTACTGACTCGATGACACCTAACAACAACAACAACAACAACAACAACAACAACAACAACAACAACTGACGCTGGAGATTATTGCTCTCATTGAGTACATTCAGAAATATATTAATAGGAAAGAAAATTGTATGATAGTTAGGGACAAAGACTGATTTCAAATCCATTATATCACTCTGGACATACTGTAGTTACTTTACCTCTCTGTGACTTGGTTTTCCCATTCATGAACTAGTCAGTGCAGATGCAAAGCATTAACAACATATTGATAGAAGGTCACACAAGGCCTGGCACACAGTTAAGTGTTTGCTATTATTGTTGTTAATCTCCGGTGAGGCTTTATCATCTTCTATGGACGTATATATATGCCCATGTTTTTCTGTTTCAGCAACATATTTTCAGTGTGAAGGCTAATATGTACTTTAAAAAGAAAAGAAATAGTAAAGGACAATTGCACAACAAGATGTCAAAATAGGAAAATGAGCACCTGTCACGAGAGCCACAAGTCCAGGCATGCTTCCCAACAGGTGCCTCCGAATTCTATTCCTTTCGAAGAGACTCAGCCTGAAGATCCATTGTCACAATTGCAGCTACCTGGTATCTCAATGCTCCAGACCTGCCCAATGAGAAAGACTGGCCATGGTGTTTTAATTCCCTCCTGAGCAAAGCCATTGTTTTAAGCAGAGAAGAAGTTGGAATTGTAATTGGTGAGAAAGATCAAGCTTAATCTCCAGGCAGTTAAGCCTGGAAGTCAAGACCAAGACTTGTCAAGTATGCGTGGGAGTGTCTGTGACCCCAATTCCTGGCTGAGTCACAGTCGAATGTTTCTTGAGGGAGGTGACCGCCACTGGAGGGGAAGGAGGCACAAATATTCATCGTGTGAGCTCTTCCTCCTTGACTTTCCGGAAGGAATTCGTGCGGGGTCTGGTGGAGATGCTCAGGAGCCTGAAAGTGTACCACGGCCCCGCCCTTGCCCACCCGCTGGTCTCTCTTCCAGGCGGGGAACATTTCCTCCTCAGCCAACTGTGTCCCTCCTCCTTGTCCTCTGTATGATCACATGGGGGAGACATCGGAGCCTTCCCAGTGAATTACGGACTGGCGGAACTTTTCCAGTGTGGGAGTGTAGGAGTGGGAATGTGTGTGGAGAAATGATGGACGACCTCACAGACAAGGGATTCTGTAGTGCAGAAATCCCTCCACTAAGAAACTGTCCTGAATTTCACTGCAATGAGTATTGACATATAACCTTGCAGTGTGCTCCCATGTTATGTGTGGATACTGCATTGATGAGGTGAACCTGGGCACATTCACTTTTAATTTCAAAGTCTCAATGTTCTCACTTGGAAAACAGGCATTGAAAAACCTACTGACTTTGTTGTTGTTGTTGTTGTTGTTGTTGTTGTTAGATGCTGTCGAGGTGGTATCTGACTCATAGCGACCCTGCGTACAACAGGCGAAACACTATTGTCAGTGCTTCTCTGCTGTTCATAGGGTTTTCAATGGAGGGTTAATTTTTGGGAGTGGGTTGCCGGGTCCTTCTCCCACGCCTGCAGCACCTCGTGTTCCCAGGCGGTCTCCCATCCAAGTACTAACCAGGCCCGGCCCTGCTTAGCTTCCTATATCTGAGGGGATCGGATGCCACAGGGCTACGGCTGCAGGCCCCTACTGACTTAGGAGGATTAAAAGTATATTTTCTAGGTCTGCAGGTAAAAATACCTACAGCCCTACCACTGTGGCGTCCAACGATGTACAATTCAATTCAATCCTGAGAATAACTGCCTGGAGATAGAATGACTACTGCCTTGCTCCCTTGTCCCTGCTTCACACGCCCAAAACGCCCCCAGGTGCCACCTATTTGGTTCTGATTGACTGGCTATAAATCCAGAGTTCCCACCCCACTCCTCACGGTGGATCCTCAGCAGGGGCGCCTTATGGATTTCGGACACCACTTTATTTGCATTTACTGACTTACTCTGAAGGGTACAGCTCAGGAGCATGCAAGAGCTTTCTAAGGGGCACACCAGGCTGGATAGTTTGTTTTGTTTTGTTTTTTGGTACTGGGGTTTTAACCCAGAGCCTCCCACTTGCATGCTTTGCAAGGGCTTGACCACTGAGTTATACCCCCAGACCTTTTTTTTTTTACACTTTTTTTGAGACAGGGTTTTGCTAAATTATGCAGACTGCCTCTGGTCTCGAACTTGCGATCCTCCTGCCTCCACCTCCCCAGCCACTGGGATTACATGCATGTGCCAACACGCCTGGCTTCAGGCTGGATAGTTTTAAGGAATGGATTTCCTGAATCTCCACTTCTAAAGGTATATTTTCCTAAAATTTATCTTCTGGAGAGTTTGCCTTCATCTTGGCTTTCACAATCACCCATCCCTTAGCCACTTCCTGAGGCTGTTGTGCCAGGGGTATAAACACCCTGCATGTGAAACCAACTGCAATTTGGGCTGAAGTGGGGAGAGAGTGAATCACTAGGTAGGCTGATGGGCTCTTTTACAAATCAAGGAGCTTTCCTTTGCAGGAGGAAACAATCATGTCATTAGCTTTTACTATGACAACTAGCCTACAGCGGTAGCCCTGTGGCATCCGATCCCATCAGATCTTGGAAGCTAAGGAGGGTCGGGCTTGGTTAGTACCTGGATGGGAGACCGCTTGGGAACACCAGAAACTGTAGGCTTGGGAGAAGGACCTGGCAAGCCCCTCCCAAAAATAAATCTGCCATTGAAAACCCTATGAACAGCAGAGAAGCACTGACAATAGTGTTTCCCCTGTTGTACAGAGGGTCGCTATGAGTCGGATACCGACTCGACGGTACCTAACAATGACAACTAAGCCAGTGATTTGTTTTAATGATAGATGAACTAATAAAGTAACTTATTTTTAGTGGTAAAATATTCAAAATAACTTCATTTTATCAGTAAAACAGTTGTTCTGAGAATTGAATAACAAATCTACAACCGAATTCTTTCCATTTCTATTTAGGCAACCAAGGATTTTTCAGTCATATGAAAAAAGCAAAAATAGAAATAAAGTTGATACTGAACTGTGTCAGTGTATCATCCACAGAGATATCAACTTATCTGGAAACCTCAAAACTATTAGCAAAATAGTCTCTTCCATCTTTTTTTTTTTCTCCCTTTATTGGTAAATGTTGGTGGGATACAGAATAATACAGTGTTGGCAATCCTGTTCATCTTAAATGAACTTCATTCTTAAAAAATTTTCCTTTATATTTCATAATTTTTAGTTTATATTTACTTTCTGGGTAATGTTTAGGTGTTTTGATCAATTGTTTCCCTATAACACTGGTAATGATAATCCATTCCAGAATCTTTTTTCTCCCTGTGGTACTTAGGGGTTGAGTTCAGGGCCTCACACATATTTTAAAAGTGCTCTATGACTGGGCTGCCCTCTCAGCCCATTTTAAACTTTTTATTTTGAGTCAGGGTCTCACTAGGTTATGTAGGCTGTCTCTGCCCTTGAACTCTTGATCCTCCTGACTCATCCTCCTGAGTCACTGAGATTACAGGCGTGTACCACTATCCAGGAATTAAAAAAAAATACAAAGTTTTGTAGTAAAAGGAAATAATGCTTTTAGATTTTAGTTTACCTACTTATTTTTGTTATAGAAACATGAGAAAGATCAACAACAGATTTTTAGGCATAAAAACACATTATGTGAGGATCATATCCTGTGGGGTACATGGAGGGGAGCACTTCCTGACTCACCCTCTGATCCCCCCTCAGATACTGAGTGTTTGAGGCTATAGGCTATCCAATGGGGGCTGCTCTCAGATTTGGAAAGCCAATCCCTCAAGAAAGTAGGTATCATTAAGCCCTAATTACTCAGGCTACTGTGAGTTGGTCTCCATTACTTAGAAGAAAGCCAAATTTATTTGGGTTTTCCCTCCTCAGAGGAAGAGCAGGCAAGGTCCCTCGCTGAGCAGGGGGAGCAAAGCGAGGGCAGCTGGTGCGACTGTCACCTCAGTGGGCGGGGCTTGGGGTGCTGTGTGATTTGCTTCACAGAGTCATTCTGGCCCACAGCTGAGAGAGGCTCTGCTTCTCTATCCGGTGGCCTGCAGCTGGGGGAAGACACAGAGCAGCATTTGTGGGAAGTTTGGTCAGGCCGGGTCCAGAGGCAGGAGGACATCACTTTGGCTCATCCTCCATGACCAGCACTTGAATGTCTGGCCCACCATCTGCAATGGGGTTGAGAAGTGTAGCGGAGAACAGTTCCAGAAGAGGATGCTCGCGGGCTCCTCAGCCGACTGGATGGCGGTGAAGAAGAGAATTTTTCTTCCTTTAAGTTCCATAAAGACGTTTAAGTACTAAAACTAGAAGAGCATATTATAAATCACACCGAATCCTCCAATTCCTCATCTTATTCAAGTTCATGATTAGATCTGCCCCCAGTTCTCATGGAGGGCTGGCCAGGACACATGGAGAAGGATGAAGAAAGCAGAGTCGTACATCTCACAGTTTGTATTAAACCTTTAATGGTCAATGTGCTCAACGCCCTCCTGGGGTACAAAGTTTGAGAAAAGCTAAGAAAATGGAAAATTGCTGCTGGGGCTCCAGAGCAACAGCTGACCAGGAAAACACCAGGCTGCCGTGCAGCATCCATGTTAAGTTGAAATTTTTGCGGGTGTGCTGTCCTCTAGTGCTTGCAGTGACCACAGAATGGATAGCTGGTTGGACCTCAGTTGTGCTTTGGGGGAATAGGCAGAAGGGAGAAGGGAACAAGGGCGGTGAGGGTCTTGCCAGGAAAATACTCGAGGTGAGGAGCTACCATGTCTATTGCGGAAGGCTGTTGGCCTGGCCGATGGATAGAAAAGAAAGATCTCAAGTGCCTGAAGACCTTGATCAGTGAAGAAGAGATAAGTGAATGGAGCGTGAGAGCAGGAAGGTAGGAGATTGTCATCAAGAAGGGCATGTTTCAGTTTAAGATTGTGGTGTTGGTGGGCCAGTGGTGCTCGCCTGTAGTCCCAGGGGCTCGGGAGGCGGAGGCAGGAGGATCGAGACCAGAGGCAGTCTGTGTAATTTAGCTAGACCCCGTCTCAAAAAGTAAAAGCTAGACCCTGTCTCGAATTTGTGATCCTCCTGCCTCCACCTCCCAAAACACACATCTCAGCTCTACCCAGGGCTGGTCCAGCACTTGCAAAGCATGCAATCACAAGGCCCTGGGTTCAACCCCCAGTACTGCCAAAAAAAAAAAAAAAAAAAAAAAAGATTGTGGCATTGGAACAGTCCTGTGTAGAGCTGAGATGTGTGTGGTAAAGGGAGTGGGACAGAGTGAAGGGGACCTTTTCTCTTTGCCTCCCCAAAGACCACCCATTTGGCGACTGGGTCTCAGAATATGCTTTCTATCTTGGCCATAACAGTGTCCCTCCCCCCTTTTTATTAGAAATGCTTTTATAGTTAGTGTACAACTTAATGGGTCTCATTATGACATGCATATCATTGTACATTGCTTGTGTTCACCTCCCCCACTACCCTCTCCTGACCCCCCCATCCCTTTTCTCCCCACCAAAGGCCCCCTTCTACTTGAGGGATTACATATATATATATTCCCCGCCCCCCGCATTTGGGAGCAAAACATGGTATTTCTCTCCCTTTCCCCCATTCCCCTATTGTCTCTTTAGTCCCTTTTCTCCCCCTACGTAATGCCCTTTCTATTTTCATGGCATATATATTAAAATATTGGACATGAAGTGATTTGAATCAGAAGTACTTAAAAATAGTTACTAAGATTTGGTCTGTGAAATATAAAGGACTGTTCAATGATGTGGAAAAAATGTAATCTTGTATAACAGAGAAAGATGTTAAAATACTCAGCCTTTTTCATGTTATTATATTTCTATGTCATTACATATGCATTGCAGTTTACAAGAATAAAAAAGTAAGGGGTACTATCACACAGCAAGTAAGGCATCAATTTAGCAAACTGTAAAATGAAGCTCTGTCTTGAGGGTGGATGGAAATGAAACCCAGCCTATTTCAACCTGTGCAGTTACACTGTGTGTGTTATAATGCACATGGTTTAACGTGAAAAACTGGCAAATGAAAAATAAGAATGGTGATTTTAATGCATAATACCTCCCATTATATTATTAGATAATATCAGTAGTGTCCTGTTACTGAAATTAGGGTTTTAGATGTGCTAATTAGAAAAATCTGTAATGATTTCAACACTAAGGATTAAGAACTAGGTGAGGTTTTTTTGTTGTTGTTGGTTTTTTTTTTTTTTTTTTTTGCAGTACTGGGGGTTGAACCCAGGGCCTTGCTCTTGCATGCTCATGCTTTGCAAGTGCTGGACCACTGACCTGCTGCCTACAGCATTTTTTTTTTTTTTTTTTTTTTTTTTTTTTTTTTTTTTTTTTTTTTTGCTTTTTTTGAGACAGGGTCTTGCTAAATTACACAAACTGCCTCTGGTCTCGAACTTGCGATCCTCCTGCTTCTACCTCCCAAGCTACTGGGATTACAGGTGGAGCCATTGCGCCAGGCTATTTTTGTTGTTTTCTAACCTTTTCTTTTTGGTACTTAAGTTTTGAACCTAGGGCCTCGCATATACTTGGCAAGTGCTCTACCGCAGGACTGCATCCCTAACCCATTTATTTTGGAACAGGGTCTTGGTATTATACAGGCTGTCTCTGGCCTCAAACTCTTGCTCCTCTTGCCTCAGCCTCCCGAGTTGCTGGGATCACAGGTGTGCACCACTGCGCCTGCCTAAGAAGTAGTTTTATATTTTAGTCAAAACTAGTCAATTTTCCCTTTCTCCTCTAAAGGCTTCCCAGATGTCAGTAAGGGAGACTTGCTAGGTAAAAATTCCTTCTAGGTAGAAACAGCTGACATAATTATGTGGGCAAGAAAGCTACATATGAGGTTAAGTCCGAATGTCCAGGTAGGAGGACTGGTAAATCCTATAAAAGTGTTGCCCTCAAAGATTCTACCTATACACATGTACAAATGTTGTTGTTCTTGTTGTTGTTATTAGGTACTTTGAGGTCAGGTCCGACTTATACTAACCCTAGAATGAAACGCTCTTCAAAGTCAGTTCTTTGCTATTCTAGGATTTTCTTTTTTTTTTTTTTCCTTTCTTAGTCAATGATGATGGGGTGCAGAGTAATGCAGCATTGGCTTTTTCCATTATGCGTCCTTTACGTCACTTCTAGCAACACTCATCGACCCACAAAGTTTATGGAGCCTTATGGCTGATATGTAGTAAAACTCTGATACTTATTTAGGTTATCTTCCTGTTTTTCCCATATACTCATGAAGTTGTGCCATTTACAGCAAGATTGACCTCTTTCCCTTCATCCTTCCTCAATGACCCTCCTCCCCATCCCATCTTCTCCAATCTTCACTTCCCTCTGCTAGATCCCTCCTTCCTTCTTTCTACTCTTTATATTGTCCCTTCTATGCTAAGTTTAATTGCACATTTTTTATGTATCAACTTATATATAGGATTTTGTCTTCCTTTAAGTATGATTTAGCACCCACATATGAGTGAGAGCATGTGGTATTTCCCTTTTTAGGCTTGTATTCATTCACTTAAGATAATGTTCTCCAATTCCATCCATTTTGCTGCAAATGACATTTCGTTTTTTTTTTTTTTTTGATTGCTGAGTAGTATTCCATTGTGTATATGTACCATAATTTTTATATCCATTCTTTTATTGATAGGCACCTTGGTTGGCTCCATATCCTTGCTATTGTGAAGAGTGCTTCATTGAATATGGAGATGCAGGTGTCTCTGTGGTAGGATGCTTCATCTCCCTCTGGGTATATACCCAGTAGTAGCATAACTGGGTCATATATTCACAGGATTTTCAATGGCTGATTGTTTTGGGGATTGCTTTGGGAGTGGATTGCCACATGCTTCTCCTGTTTTTGCGGTGCAGGGCCAGGGCCACAGAGAGTGCAGAGCAACACTCTATCAGCTGTGCTAAACCCAGCCCTGTACAAATAGAATCCAAGAAATTGATCATTGAAAGTTTAATACAAACACTGTGAGATGTACGGCTCTGCTTTCTTCATCCTTCTCCATATGTACTGGCGAGTCCTCCATGAGACTGGGGGCTGATCTAATCATGAACTTGAATAAGATGAGGAATTGGAGGACTGGGTGTGATTTATAATATCCTCTTCTAGTTTTAGTACTTAAATATCTTTATGGAACATATTTGGACATAAATTCACAAAATGTCTCACTTCTTGGGGAATATTATTTTTCTTTAAGCCCATATCCCACATTCAAGTTATCCCCCAAAATATCTCAAATATGGAATTTTTCTTCTCTTTCAAGTATTGCTGTCAATTCAGTTTCTAAATATAAAATATCTGAGATTCCCACTCTCCTTATATAAAGTCAGTAAGTATAGGTTTCTTCAAATTTATATTTTAACCACATGACCTTGCTTTTTATCTTAAAATAATGATGACTGTCTCTTGTTTTCTGTAGTATTATTGATTAACAGAAGCCACCCAGTATTGTGTTTGGGTAAGGCAGAATGATAAAGTACAAGGGAAGAAAGAAGTTAAATCCATTTTATAACTAAAAAGTGGGACATAAAATGAAAGCATGTTCCTCAAGAAGGTTATGTTTTGAAAAGACACCTAGGCATGATAGATTTTTCCAGCCGCCTAAACCAGTAATTTTTTTTAAACAATAAATAATAAGGAACTATGATTAAAAAATTAAAAAAGAACAACAATCTGTATCAATACTCCCAAAACAAAAGAAGTTGTCTGATGGTCAGGACATAATTTCAGGTGTTTGGGTTTCCAGATTTTTAACTTAGCAGAGTTTGTTGTTGTTAGGTGCCCTTGGGTGGGGTCTGACTCATTGTGACCCTTATAGCGTTTTCAATGGCTGATTGTTTTGGGATTGTTTGGTTTAGCTCAGTTGGTAGAATGCCACTCTGCAGTTTCTGAGGCCCGGTGTTTGATCCCCAGCACTGCAAAAATGGGAGGAGGACCTTGCAGCCCACCCCTGAAACAATCAGCCATTGAAAACCCTCTGAACAACGGAGAAGCACTAACATAGAGTTGGGCATAGCACAGTGTTGAGGAGTGTTTTCTTCTGTTGTACAGAGGGTCGCTATGAGTCAGACTTGACTTGATGGCTCCTAACAACACTAACAGGCAGAATTGGAGCAATGAAATGATTCATGATTTGGGCAGCAGGCAGACTGAAAATGACTCAGAATGTTCCCAAGAAACTTTAAAAAGATAATTTGGAGCACTTGTATTTGTATTGCAAACACCACCCGTATATTTAGGAATTGTGGATTTTCAGAAGACATTTGATTACTAGAGATTATTTTTACCACTGGTTAGTGTAGTAGGTCCAAATTCATGTCCACCTGGAACCTTACAATGTGACCTGCTTTGGAAATTGAGTGTGCAGATGAAATTATGTCATGATGAGGTCATACTGGATTAGATTGGGCATTAAATCTTAGAATGACTGGTGTCATTCTAAGAAGGCTTCATGAAGATGCAGAGATACAAAGGCAGAATTGTATGTGACCACACAGGCAAACATTGGAGTTAAGAGTCTACAAGCCAAGGAATGGTGATAACCACTAGAAGCTAGGACAGACACAAGGAAGGAGCATTCCCTTGAGCCTTCAGCAAGTGTACAGACCTGCTAACACCTTGCTTTCAAGGTTTTAGCCTCCAGAACAGTGAGAAGAACAAGTTTTTGTCAATTTAAGGCACTGAGCTGGGTGCTGTGGTGTATGTCTGTAATCCCAGGGACATGGAAGGCAGAGGCAGGAGGATCACAAGTTGGAGGCTAGAGGCAGCCTGCCTCACTTAGTGAAAGCCTGTCTCAAAATAAAAACTGAAAATAGAGGCCAGGGGTACAGCTCAATGGTAGAGCATTTGCCTATCATTCGTAAGACCCTGGGTTCAACATCCTAGATCTGTGGGAAAAAAGCCCCAAAGCAAAACTACACTAAGTTTGTGTACTTTGTACATCAGCTCTAAGAAGCCGATGGAGTTGGGATCAGTAAACTATGGAGGTGAAAGCACTGTGATGGTTGACATTTTTTATAAATGTCATGATGACCAGGCTGTGTTGATGTTGTTGTTAGGTGCTCTCAAGTCGAGTGCGACTCATACTGACCCTATGTACAGCAGATCAAAACACTTGCCGATTCTGTGCCAGGCACACGATCTTATTTATGTTTAAGCCCATTGTTGCGGACACTGTCAATCCATCTGGTGGAGGGTTTTCCTTTTTTTCGTTGACCTGCCACTCCTCCAAACATGATGTCCTTCTCCAGGGATTGGTCCCTCCTGACTACATGTCTGAAATACTGAAGATGCAGTCTAGCCATCCTTGCTTCCAAGAAGCACTCTGGTTGCACTTCTTCTAGGACACATCTTTTGGTTCTTTTGGCAGTCCATGGTGTATTCAACAGCTGTCTCCAGCACCATAATTCAAAAGCATCAATTCTTCTCCTGTCTCCCTTGTTCAGTGCCCAGCTTTCACAACCATATGATGCAACTGAAAATACCATGGAATGAGTCAGGCACACCTTTGTCTTCAATGAGACATCTTTACTTTGTTGTTGTTAGGTGCCGTTGAGTCGGTATCTGACTCATAGCGACCCTGCAAACAACAGGGGAAACACTGTTGTTAGTGCCGGGTCCATCTCCCAAGCCTACAGCACCTGGTGTTCCCAGGCAGTCTCCCATCCAAGTACTAACCAGGCTCAACCCTGCTTCGCTTCTGAGATCTGACAGGATCAGATTCCACAGGGCTATGGCTGTAGGCCATCTGTACTTGTTAGGTTAGGTGCCGTCCAGTCGGTATCCGATTCATAGTGACCCTCATAGGGTTTTCAATGGCTGACTGCTTCGGGATTGCCTTGGGAGTGGATTGCCAGGTCCTTCTCCCATTTATGTGGTGCTGGGAATTGAACTCTGGTCCTCAGAGACTGCAGCGCAGCGCTCTACCAACTGAGCTAAATCCCAGCATTTAGTAGAGGCTAAATGAACCCAAGATGCCTCCTGTTGAAAAAGTGAAGTGCATTGGCTCTGTCCAGAGTTTGTGAAAGCTTAGCTAATAGACTTCCTTCAAATGGAGAGATGATTTTCTATTTTAAATGTAGACAGGCTTGGCAACTGGGCGCTGGGCTACACACTTGCAATCCCAGTAACTTGGGAGGCTGAGGAAGGAGGATCTCGAGTTCAACGTCAGAGGGAGCCTACGAGATCATAATTCAAAATAAAAAATAAGAAGGCGATAGGGGTACAGCTCAGGGGTGGAGCACCTGGGATCTATCCCCCAGCACACCCCACAAAAAAGTAGACATTCGTGGTATGTTTCATGGTAACTTTAAGTCCAGTTAATTGAATTCTGTACAGAAACATCCCATACATTGCATTATATGAAAGTACTACTTTTCATAATTTGTTTTTGTATTTTCCTTCATCTCCAAGGCCAGCCTCATAGATGCATAATATTTAATTTCAATTTCAGCTAACAGTTACAAATAGTGTATAGCTTCTTTGTCCTATGAATGTTCTCCAGATTATTCTGATGCTTATTTACCAAACTTAAAACAATGATGACCCCCTTTGTGATTTTTAGGCAAACAACAACAACAACAACACTATTTCTATATGCCAATAGGTATAATCAAGCATGTTGTTGTTGTTAGGTGCCAGCAAGTTGGGTCTGACTCATAGCAAACTTCTTAGGGTTTTCAATGGCTGATTGTTTCAGGATTGCTTCCAAAGTGGATTGCTATGTCCTTCTCTCGAATCAAAGCATTTGGATTACTTAAACTAATAAGTGATGATCTGTCACAATAGAAATGTAAACAGAAACTTAATTCACCATGTTATAAATGGTTCTCTGCTACATTCATCAGCTCTTATAAATACAGTGTACTGCTGTATGAGCCTTTTTCTGAGAATCCCTGAAAAGGGAGTTATTATAGCTCCCTCTGCACAGAGCCCCCGTACAGGGAAGGACGCCTTGGCATCACATTTTCCCTATCAGCATGAAGGCTTTCTAGTTGGACTCGTGCCCACTCTTCCTCTTAGTCTCAGCTTGAGCCTCAATTTTTGGCACATTCAATTTCCTTTTATATATATTAAGAATGAATTCCTTGTTTATAGTATATCCTTGAAATGACAAGTCAACATTCCCTTTGAAACAGGTCACTTTGATGTTAACAGAGATGAGTGAGACAGAATAACTAGGTGGTCCTTGCCTTACAGTGCTTTGCAACCACTATGGAAGCTAAAGACCATTGGCTTTGTCTGGCCATTAAGCTACATAATCATAAAAGCATAGGTATTTGTCCTCTGGTTGTATTTACCCTGAAGTATGGTGAAGTTTAATCTGACACCTGACTTAATGTTTTGATTTTTTTCTGTGGTGTAATCTTTTCTCTTTTCCTTTCTCTTCTTTTCTTCTTTTGGTACTGGGGGTTGAACCCAGGGCTTCGTGCATGCTAGGCAAGTACTCTACCACTGAACTCCACCCTCAACCTGTTTTTTAATTTTGAGACAGGATTTTGCTAAATTGTGCAGGCTGCCTCTGGCCTCAAACTCAGCCTCCTGAGTTGCTGGGATTACAGGGGTGAGCCACAGCGCCTGGCTCTGTGGTCTGATCTCATAAGCATTGGGCTGGTGCTTGTTTACCAAGAGGACCACACGATTTGAGAAAGTCTTGGACAGGTGAGGGAATTGTGTAAACTATGCTGCAGAGCTGCATGATTTGAAACTTTGCTCTGCTTGTGATTGCTATGTTCTAGGACATGCAGACAGTTTTCCTGCTGATAAATTAAATATGAAATTTAAATGTACAGGCTAGCGAGCATAGAGCATGGACTAGATGTATGAGCCAGGATCTTAGAATTTGAGAGGTTGTTGGGCATGGTGGCACACATCTATATTCCCAGCACTAGGGAGAGTGAGACAGGGAGATTGCAAGTTCAAGGCCAGCCTGGACAACATACTGAGCTTAAGGACAGCTTGGGTTATGTAGTGAGCTCGTGCCCCAACCCCCCAAAAAAGTCAAAAACCTTGTCTCAGGTATTAACTTTCCTTAATGGCAGCTCTAATGGGTATCTGTTAAATATTGCCAACCCAGAGAACATAAGAAGAAACGGAGCTGAATTTTGGAATCTATTACTGTGGGATGGCATCTTTAAACACAAGAATCTTTGAACACTATGGTTGTTGTTGTTAGGTGCCCTCAAGTCGAGTCCGACTCATAGCGACTCTCATAGAATTTTCAATGGCTGACTGTTGGGATTGCTTTGGGAGTGGGTTGCCATGTCCTTCTCCCATTTTGCAGAGCTGGGAATCAAACTTGGGACCTCAGAGACTGCAGAGCAGCGCTCTCCCAACTGAGCTAAATCCCAGCCCTCTTTGAACACTAGTGATTGTCTTTAGGGCAGATGGCCTCTTAGTCACCAACTCTGTAGACTCTATGGAAAAGAATAGGGCAAATAGGGCAAATACTTATAAAAGCATGCAGAAGAAGCAAAACTCACAGTAGGGCTACAGAGCTCTGGATTATATGATATCACCTAATATTTCATTGGATCAGCCATGATCTTTTCTCTGTGACATATCCGGTTCTGTCTATTGCAGACTTTTTCTTCTTTAACCTCTATAGAAAACAAATTAAACATTAGAAAAAATTTATTTTATTTTTTCTTTTGAGTCAGTGTCTTACTAAGTTGTTTAGGCTGCCTCTGGCCTCCAACTAGAGAGCACTAATCCAAGTAGACAGCCTCCATACTGATAGGGAGTATGTGATGCCAAGCTCTTGCTCCAGCCTCCTGAGAAGCTAGAATTAAAGGTGTGTGCCATGGCCGCACCCAGCAAAAACAAATTGTCTTTGTTAGAATTTGGAGGTGGTATTTGTGATTTTAAGACCTAAGGTTCTTGGATTTTTATAACTCCTTATTACAGTAGGTTGAACTTGTTTGCAATTATGAGTTTAAAAAATAAAAAAATGTTCTTGAAAATGTTGCATCCCATCTTGTCAACTCAGTGCGGGGAGAAACATGTGAAAAAAAAAGTCCCACTGCCTGCTGCTGTGTAACTGCGTTGTTGCCCAACTCAGAACTTCATTGACTCAAAACATTACTCCACCCTCTTGCTTTTCTGTCATTTCAGGATTGCCCTGAGGCACATGGCACTGTGGTACGCAATTAAGAAAGGAATTGAAACCAGGGAGCATTTTCCTGGTAAGAAATAGAAGAAATGGTGATTGCTTCATTTTATGATTTCTAGGCTTTCTGATGCCTGCAGCCATAGCCCTGTGGCATCTGATCCCGTCAGATCTCAGAAGCTAAGCAGGGTTGGGCCTGGTTAATACTTGGATGGGAGACCGCCTAGGAACACCAGGTGTTGTAGCCTTGGGAGACAGACCTGGCAACCCACTCCTAAAAATCAATCCACCATTGAAAGCCCTATGAACAGCAGAGAAGCACTAACGATAGTGTTTTGCCTGTTGTACGTAGGGTGGCTATGAGTCGGACACCTACCCGATGACACCTAACAACAACAGCATGCTTTCTAATTACATGAAATCTACACAATTTGTATGGTCACAGTGGAAAGAGTTTCATCTTCCCTTTCTTTGACTCAGCTTTTTGGATAGTCCCCACTGTGACTATCTACAATAGTAAGTGTTTAATAAGCAGGCAGGTTCTCAGCTAGTCACTGTACCCACCAAGGAATTAAGAAAGCTACATAGGTTTGCTTATGTTATGTGTTGAATTTTGATAGTCACTTTGAAATTTATAATAATTAATATTAAATACAAATAATTGAAATGTCAAGCACAAAAAATTTGATGAATAAAAAAGTAGCTGGGAGGAATAAAAGTCAATTGCTACCCAGAGGAAAATTCCTATGTAGTTTGTGTTAGGTAGCATAGTATTATGTGTGTGTGTCAAGGGGAGTGGGGGGAGGGGCTTGGATGTATTAATTACAGGGTGCTTGAACAACAGAATTATGGTTTTTTCTTTTTGCAGTTCTGGAGGTTAGAAATCTGAGAATAAGTTTTCGAAAGACTTGGTTTCCTCTGGGGCCTTTCTTCTTGGCTTGGTTTTCTTCTCCCCATGCCCTCACTTGGTCTTTCCTCTGCCCAAGCTGTGCCTAGATCTTTTGCTATAAGGACATTAGTCATAGTTGGTTAGGATCCACCCCGTGACCTCATTTAAATTCCATCTTCCTTTAAAGGCCTTAACTCCAAACACCCAGTTGAGGTCTGAGGGATTGGCGGCTAGGACTTCAACATATAAATTTGGAGGGGGCGACACAATTCAGTCCATGACAGTGGGCACATGGCTTTAACAGCTTTATCGAGGAATCACTTATGAGCTAGAAATTTTCCCAGTCTGCAGTTTGATGAGGCTTAGTCATTTTATGCCACAGTCACCATCTTCTCACTTTAGAACTGCATGGAATTGTTCTAAGTCTCAAAGAGCATGCTGATATAATCAGAGTATTAGATGACAAGACCCTTATTATATTTTCAAGTTACTAAATTATAATTAATAATGTTGTAATTGTTGTTGTTAGATGCCATCAAGATGGGTCCAATTCATAGGGACCCTCATAGGGTTTTCAATGGCTGATTGTTTTGGGATTGCTTCGGGAGTGGATTGCCGTGTCCTCCTCCCATTTTTGCAATGCTGGGTATTAAACCCAGGTCCTTAGAGAGTGCAGAGCAGCACTCTACCAACTGAGCTAAACTCCAGCCCCAAATTAATAATAGGTCCAAAGTATTGCCTATTAGCCTGAAATGTTTGATAATCACTTATATTGATGTTAATACATTCTGTAATTAGCATTCTCCCTATTTTTTTGGTCTGCTTTCTCTTATAAGAATGAAGGTGCAGCTCCCAAACCAGCAGCAGGCAAGAAAGAAAGACATTGTAAGCTTTCATATGGAGGGTTTCGTCTAACGTTGAGAGGCAGTTTGATAGAATGAAAAGCTTACCGGGCTGTAAGTTGGGAGACCTGGGCTTAGCCCAAGCTCTATGCTTTCCAATCAGAGCCTCAGTCTTCTCACCTAAATAAGACCCTGCTCACATGTGACTTGTTGTGAGTGTCAGATGAGATTGCATGCGGTAAAAATTCTTTTTTCTTTTCTTTCTTTTCAGTAATAAGAGGTTGAACCCAGGGCCTCACAAATGCTAGGCAAATGGTCTACCACTGAGCCATACTCCTAACCTCCTACATTTAAATTTTTCTTTCTTTTCTTTTCTTTTCCTTCCTCCTCCTCCTCCTCCTCCTCCTCCTTCTTCTTCTTCTTCTTTTTTGTGGTACTGGGGGTTGAACCCCGGGGGTCCTCATGCTTGCATGCTCTGCAAGTGCTGTACCACTTAGCTGCACCCTCAGCCCATGTTTTTACTTCTTGAGACAAGGTCTTGCTAAATTACACAGACTGCCCCTGGTCTCAAACTTGCGATCCTCCTGCCTATGCCTCCCCGGTTGCTGGGATTACTGGCGTGCATCACCATCTCGACCCAAATTTTTTATTTTTGAGAGAAGGGCTCACTAAATTGCACAGGCTGCATCTGGCCTTGAACTTGTGATGCTCCTGCCTCAGCCTCCCAAGTCCCTGGGATTTCAGGGGTATGTGCCATGGCGCCTGGCTAAAAATTCTTGTTGTTGTTGTTGTTAGGTGCCCTCGAGTCGGTATCCGACTCATAGCGACCCTCTGTACAACAGGGGAAACACTATTGTCAGTGCTTCTCTGCTGTTCATAGGGTTTTCAATGGCAGATTGATTTTTGGGAGGGGTTTGCCAGGTCCTTCTCCCAAGCCTATAGCTTCTGGTGTTCCCAGGCGGTCTCCCATCCAGGTACTAACCAGGCCCGACCCTGCTTAGCTTCCGAGATCTGACGGGATCGGATGCCACAGGGCTACCGCTGCAGGCATAAAAATTCTTAAAAACTATAAATTATAATTTCATGGGGTTATTATGGGGCTCCTAATTAGGTAATTAAAATAGACTCTTCTGAGCTCTCGTAGTCCACCTAGTTACTTTGAAGCATAGTTACCTTGCCAAAATCTAGAATTTCAAATTAGTCTGTCATCCAATTATGAATGTAGCAAACTAAGGAGCCTAAGGAATGGGCTCAGAAGCATTGAGATTAGAGTCTGTGTTAACTATTATAAAACCAAGTTTCAAGATCATGAGTGGAAATAATTTCATAACCCTCTTAAATATATCTAATTATATTGTACTTAAATACTTCAGGAAATCTGTTTTCCACTTGAAGCTTCCTTTGCTTTGCTTATGGGGTCCATCCCAGAAGAGTTCTGTATTATTTGAAAACAGTGAAGGTATAAAAAAGGAAAAGGCACTCTCAGAACTCTACCTTATATCAGAATCAGATCATTCTGACTTCAGGCAAAATATTGTGCTGGGGGTCTGTACAGCAGGTGAAACACTATTGTCACTGCTTCTCTGCTGTTCATAGGGTTTTCAATGGCTGATTACTTTTTGGGAGTGGGTTGCTGGGTTCTTCTCCCAAGCCTACAGCACCTGGTGTTCCCAGGTGGTCTCCCATCCAAGTACTAACCAGGCCCAATCCTGCTTAGCTTCTGAGATCTGATGGGATCGGACGACACAGTGGTATGGCTGCAGGCATATAATATTATATATATATAGTGAATTGATTTATCATTATGTAATGCTTCCTTCAAACCCATAATTGTACCTGTAACCTTTAGTCTCTGAAGTAATGGACAAGCACGGAAGGGAGGCCCCTTCTTTGTACGACAGCTTTCTGGAAGCAGGGGATGTGAACGTGCAGAGTGGAAGAGAAAATGTGGGACAGCTTTTGGGCAGGTGTTTTGGGAAGTGATGCTATTCCCGTAAAACTGTGTGTACTTGCTTACTTCTTGTCCAAGAGCTCACTGAAGGGTATGCATATAAACTCCCTTATGTGGACCGGTGGTGTATTTGCAAATTCAAATAAAATAAATACAAGTTACCTATGTTTAGAATGTATGACTGGCAATTCTTAGACTGACTGACTCAGACTTCCAAAGAACTCGCTCGTTTTCCACTGCATATGTTTTTGTGTTTGTAATCACAAAACATCTTTTGAAATGAATTTGCTGTTTTCAAATGGAAACCATCTGTGGTGCACTGAACCACAGGTAACAGGACGTTCTGTTACTTTCCTCAGGAAGCTGATTTTAAATACTCTTCTCATAAAGAGGTCCAGCTCAGAAGGCTTGCTTTTCCTTTGTTGAAACTGAAGTCTAACCGGGCAGCAGATAGCAATGTCCTTACACACGTGGTGTTTTCAGGAGTGCCATTAAAAACTGCTGGGGTGAAGGAATTTCTGGATCTCAAGGTCATGGCTAAGATGCAAAAGCAAGGGGAAGGGCCAGCGTTAGGGTCTTTATTAGATGGGCATTTCATGGAAGGAACAAAATGTTCCATTTATAGAACTCCACATAGAGTGCTTTGCTCTCTATGCAAAACCAGAGGGAGGGGACTCTAGAATTGTTTAAGATGCAATCTTGAAAGGTTTATTGAGTGTAAACTCACTAAAAAATAGCCTTAGGTCAATGGGTGCTGTGGCATATGTCTGTAATCTCAGTGATTCAGGAGGCTAAGGCAAGAGGATCTCAAATTTGAGGCCAGAGGCAGCCTGTGCAGCTTAAAAAGACCATGTCCCAAATTAAAAGTAAAAAGAAGGGGCGGGGGCTGCAGCTGATTGGTAGAGCATTTGCCTAGCATGCAGAAGGCCCTGGGTTCAGTTACCCAGTGCTGTGAAAATACGGAAAACAAACCCAAAAAATCTTAGGTGGAACTTTAGAGACAGAAAGTGCCAAGGAAGGAAGTGGCTTTTGAGTACCTAAAGTAATTACAAAATCTGCACTCAAATCATGAAATTGGTGAAACTGACCCTGGCCCAGGCTCAGTTCCAGGTTTCTAGTTAGAAGTTGTCTTTCCCTTCCTTCCTTCCTTCCTTCCTTCCTTCCTTCCTTCCTTCCTTCCTTCCTTGCTTGCTTCCTTCCCTCCTTTCTCTCTCTCACTCTCACTCTCTCTCTCTCTCTTTCTTTTATGTTGCTGTTGTTGTTCGTCTGTTTTTGTTTTTAAAATGGGGTCTTACTCTATGGCCTTGAACTCGTGATCCTCCTTCCTCAGCCTCCCAAGTATTGGGATCATAGGCATTAGGCACCATAGTTGGCTTTCTTTTGTTCTTCTAAAGCAGGAGTGAATTTGGACTAAAAATCACATGTAATTGTTCTAACAAGATAGAAACAAAGACCACTACAAGAAAAGTTTCTATCTTAAACAGAAAGGGAACCCAAGGACATATAGAAAAATACTATATAGTAAAAGATAGAGAAGACTTGGATGGGAAACTTAGATAGGAAGGGGGGAGGGGGGAAACATAGAGGAGCATAAGGGGTAACCTA